>MJUT01001363.1:185532-207090 GCA_002080005.1 Gigantidas platifrons | reverse complement strand
TTCAAATTTTGAAATAAAGTTTGTGTTAAATAATGGGAAAAACAAATTCTCCTTCAGTTGCCCATGTGGGTTACGATATTTCTCCACTCTCGAGAGTTAAATTAAAAATCTTAACCACTCGCCAGTGGCGGCTTGTGGTCAAAATTTTAATCTACCTCTCTTGAGTGGAGAAATATCGTAACCCATGGGCAACTGAAGGAGAATCTATATTTATCCTGTTTAGACATTTTGGTTTTCTTGCTCCCCAGTACTTTAAAATTATCTTGGTTTCCAATATTTTGACTTTGAGTGTACCTGACAGGAGGTTATTCCAGAAACATTTCCTCTGCACTAATTTCAATATCTACATTTTATTTTTTTTTACCATACATACCCCATTCGTAACTGACCAATATAAATGTCTTCGTTTGCATTTCAAATCCTGCCCTTATCATAAGGCTACACGGTACCAGTTCAAGATAAGCCTTCAGTGACTTCAGATAGATGACACCAGTAACATCAACTGCAAAATCTACACAGGCATCCAGTCTGTAACAGCTGGGGTCAATAAAGTAATACACATCGGAGTTGGTCGTGTCAGGCAGGGTTACATTAACGCCATCCGTGGTACAGGCTATATAAATAAAAAAAAATAATAATAATGCACCCCAATTAGTTGTTGGTTATTGCGTTATGGTATTTAACGCCACTTTCAACACTATTTCAGTTATATCGTAGCGGTCAGTTTTATTGGTGGAGGAAGCCTGAGTACCCGGAGAAAACCGCCAACCTGTTTGCAAGTCACTGACAAACTTTGTCACATAATCTTGTATCGAGTACACCTCGCCATGAACAGGATTTGAAATCACAACTTTAGTGGTGAGAGGCACTAATTGCACCATAATCCATCATCTATCATATTTAGACTTTCGTGTTGTAAAATGTACACATGTACACTGGAATGCAGATATTGTAAGAAAAAGTCTAAAAATGTTGCTACTTTATAATAAACAATAAGGGAAACTAAACACATACATGTATATATTATTTAAGTTCATTCGGAATAATATCTTTCTATTGACCAGTAAAGATGATTTCATACATATATGTAAATTCTAAATTCTCTTAATTTAATGTGTGATTACAGCCATAACTCCCCTTCCCCCACCCCCACTACGATAATTAAAAGAAGTAAGAAATAACACAAATATATATAAATTTACTTTTGTCATCATCTGTATATCTCTGGATAAGTTCAGAAAGTTCACCGGTAATGTTTAATCCTCGGCCCTCCATCAATTCTTCTAACAGTCCTCTGTTCATATTTTCTGGTCTAGGACAAGGTCCTGTCACTCCAAGCTGGTTCTATAATATTAAATAACATTGTTTCAGTACATTTCTTTGCTAAAATGAGACAGACCTTCAAGAAAAGCATTTCATAGAGGAAAAGTCTTGTCTTGCATCTTTTTATTTAATTGGCACTTTTTTCCGTAAATACTAATTCATTTCATTTTTGTTTTGTCACTTTCAACTCTATAATTAACATTCTCACCTTTGATACACCGAACAGTGTTGTCATGGCAACGACAGCATCATCTATAGCTTGTTGTGTTAACATCTTCCCGGAATCTTCAATTCGTTCTAAAACTACGTCTCGACTGAAGTATTTAAGATAGTCAACTGTAAAATAAAATAATATTAAAAGTTGCTGTTGATGAAAAAATTGCAGCAACGATAAGGAATTCTGCATATGGTAATAAGAAAGCATATAAAGTCTTAGGGGCTGTCATGATCGCATGGTAGTTGGATTTATAACTACCTATGCAATCAGTGCCTATCACCACTAACATTGAGAATTCAAACCCCTCTCAGGGGAGATGTACTCGATACAACATTATGTGATAAAGTTTGTCAGTGACTTGCAGCAGGTCAGTGGTTTTCTCTGGTTTCCTCCACCAATAAAACTTCACAGACACGATATATCTGAAATATTGCTGAAAGTGGCGTTAAATATGATAAACCTAACCCTTAACCCCCTGTAAAAGTTATCAGGAATTCCCATTTGAAAGTGTAGGAGTTGCAAGGTTACGTTTAGGATTAGGGTTAGGGTTAGCATGAAAAAAATAACCTAGTGCTATAATTCCTCTGGAAATTATACACTAGTGTAACTTGTCCTCTGGAAAGAATACACTGGTGGAAAGAACACACTGGTGGAAAGATTACACTGGTGGAAAGAACACACTGGTGGAAAGATTACACTGGTGGAAAGAACACACTGTTACATTAGCACCAAAAAAATATATTTCATAATTAATTTTCTGCACCTCGTGACTTAGCTTAGGTAATAAAGTGTGTTAACACTAAGATCTATACATCATTGTTTGTCTAGACTGTTTTAGGTGTGCTAGTGAAGCTAGTGTCCACCGGACATTTTTACATATGTTATAGTGTCCAGCAGACATTTTTACAACCCTAACCACAATTTCATAGCACCAGACACTATTTCATATCGCAATCTCTATAAAATATTTTCCGGGGGGACACTTTAACTTAGGACACTATTATGTCTTACCCTAACCCTAACCTTATACTAGGACATAATTTCATAGCACATGACACTATTTCATATCGCAATCTCTATAAAATATTGTCCGGGGNTTCAAAGTGTCCGCCGGACACTTTTACATATGTTATAGTGTCCAGCAGACATTTTTACAACCCTAACCACAATTTCATAGCACCAGACACTATTTCATATCGCAATCTCTATAAAATATTGTCCGGGGGAACACTTTAACATAGGACACTATTATGTCTTACCCTAACCCTAACCTTATACTAGGACACAATTTCATAGCACATGACACTATTTCATATCGCAATCTCTATAAAATATTGTCCAGGGGACCACTTTAACATAGGACACTATTATGTCTTACACTAACACTAAAAAGTTCAATTCATCATTTTTCTACAACCTGTCATTTATGTACTAATGTGTGCTAGCACAAAAAAATCAAATTCATCATTTAAGATTATTGAATTAATTTCTAACATGACGTTCTTCATTGGTTATATAAATAATACTGTAATAAAACTAGCACATATGTATTGATGAACAAATTATATACATCATTCCTAAGTAAATTTGTGTATTCATACAGGACCATGATACATACTAATATATAAATTCTTAAATTGTTTCTTGACATATAATTTGTTCTGGAAAAAATACTTAAGACAACCATATATCGACTTTGACGTTTGTAATTTGTCATCTTCCGGTGAGGTAGTTTACAAGGAACGGTTACATTGACACATTCTGGTTACTGATTTATGTTACAATTTTGTAAGCATTTTACTTGTTTCAGTAGTTAAATTCAAAATGCCATTAAATTGGAAAATATCAGTAATTTAATTGTATCATCATCTAGTTATCCATGTAGGAAAAACAACTGCAAACATGAAGATTAGTGGATTTCGTTATTACATGCATTTTGTTGTCGCTCGGGTTGAAATATTTACGAAAGTGATGTTACCCATGTTAAAACTGGATACAAACTATGGTTTCCATGAATTATTTCTTAATTCTTTCTTATAGCAAGGTGTACTCAATACAACACTATATTATCAAATTTGTCTTATATCCCCACAAGTAAAATGGACCAACATGATTACACTGAATACTGTTGAAAGTGGCATTAAACACCAATAATCCATCCTCGTTTATTTTTAACTCTGCTTGATATGACAGTCATAAAGGAAACCATAAAATGTCTTACTTCCTTGTGCGATATACGATCCGTCTTCAACACATGTTGGTAAAGGAAACACGGCATTGTCCAGTAAGACGATCGTTGTCAGACATGTGTCAGGGTCATCTGTTCTACAGAAAAAGGCTCTGAAGGTCACTGTAAGTTCAACATCTGACTGTAATATGGCATAGCTACAAATAAAGCACAAAATGTAATGGATGTTTTACACAAAATACGTGTGTGTATGTGAGATTGTAAATGTTGGATGTATTATTTTTCAAATTATATGATGTTGATTGATTGGGGTTTAACGTCAATTTTAGCAGCTATACCGAGGTGTGTAAATTTATATGAGTGTTAAAGAGATGTAAAGATTTTCACAATGAAGCAGGAAAATAACATGTACAGTGGAACCTGTGCAATCCGACACCTGAGTTTTCCGACATCCTGTGACATCCGACAAATATTTATGGTCCCAAAGTAGTTCTGTTAACATAAATAAAACTTGAGTATTCCGACATCCTGTACAATCCGACACATTTCCCTGGTCCCTTGATGTGTCAGATTAGACAGGTTCCACTGTACTTTTTATATTTTTGACAGCATCAGCATCATTTCACTAAGAGGGTAGGTTAGGGTCAATTAAACTAGCTTAGCCCAGCCACTTTTTATTTGAAGTACAACAAGGGTCGTCACTCTTATCAGGCCAGATGTCAGATGCATTGAGATAGTAAAATAATACCAAGTGTTCCCCCTGAAGAGAGGCCACCCCTATCATACAGCCACTTGTTTATTGCAGGAGGGGTGACCATATAAATTGAGGACTACTGTATGGTCCGTGTTGCCATTTTTTTTTTTAGTTTTGTGTGTTGTCCGATTATGTGTCCTTACGTTCTGAGTTCCGTGTTGTGATGTCCGTTACGATTTCCGCATAAAAACAATGATAGGCTTGTCTTTACCTCTAGCTGTTTGTAGGAGGGCCCATTTCTTATTTACATTATTTGTGTTTGCTTATGCATAGTGATTTCCAACACATATTGTGTTGTGTTTTTGTTTTGTTTTTCTATGTGTTGTGTTCCCTAATAAGTTGCCAGTTTCTCTGGATTGCTCATTTTTGATTGCCCCTTCGGTATTCTCTAACTTTTATTTACATCACAAGACAAACCGTGAATAAACTGACAACCCTTTTAAATAACTCAACAGACATTATAAGACAAGATCTCCTTACCTAATTATTAACTTTAATTCTCCTAACCCTGGTAATGTAATCATTGTGCTGGTTTCAATTGTATCTTCTATACCTAAAATATTACAAAAATAAATTAGACTAATCATAGAAATATATATACAGTCCCTCTGAGTTCAAACCATGAAAGTTCTACTATATAATCAATCTGCAATTTAATTATAAAAAAAACCAAACATGTACTATTATCCTATTGTCTGGTTTAAGCCCTAGTCATATTATTGCATTTGTTCCAAGCCATCTGCTTCTGTGGGTCTTTGTGTCCTTTGTTGTGTAATGGGTGCGTTCCTCTACCTTGGGTTATAGGGACAATAGTAGGTTCAAAACCACCTCTGCTAATTGCTTTAGTGGAGATCTCCTTTAGCTCAGTTGTTTGAAACAGATGCAGAGATAAAGTGAAGCAAATTTGAAGGAAAATTTTGACCATGTACAAATAACACTTAATGAGTTCAAAGGCAAAATGAATAATTTACCGGTAAATTATTCATTTTGCCTTTGATCTCATTGAGTCTTATTTACCGGTAAATTATTCATTTTGTCTTTGATCTCATTGAGTCTTATTTACAGGTAAATTATTCATTTTGCCTTTGAACTCATTGAGTCTTATTTACCAGTAAATTAATCAGTTTTCCTTTGAACTCATTGAGTCTTATTTACCGGTAAATTATTCATTTTGCCTTTGATCTCATTGAGTGCTATTTTTAGTTATTATCAACAGATTGACTCTGATACTGAAAATTATCAGTCATGTGACGTCAAACACTTTGTCATGTTACCAATAAAAACAATAACATCAGTTGTGAAGGTCTTGACATACATTATCACTAGAATCACAACTCGTCCTGAAGGTCTTGACATACATTATCACTAGAATCACAACTCGTCCAATCGGACTTGTTGCAATACCAATAATGATAATGTCCGTGTCCGTCTTCACAGCTGCCATTATTCTAAATTTACTTAATTCAATTTTCTTAAAATTATCAAAAAAATTCAAAAAGTACTATAAAACAAAAATAACTGTCAGAGTTTAATAAGATTTCATTTTTATTAACAATTCCACGATGTTAAAAAACATACCATCATAAATTCCATTGATTGAAGATGACGTCCCTTTGAAAATATCAGTTAGGTTGAATTCTCTCTCAAAATCTGCAAATCCTAAATACAACAGTTCCTGGCAGGGTTCATATCTTGCAAACGCTTTGAAGACTTTGAGGAACAAAGACATTTTGACGGTGACACAACACTCTACACCAAAACAATTATCAGCGTATGTACAATAGGAATTGTCTGGCATGGCAAGAGATAGTAGTGGACATTCTGAAATAAATATATTGGCAAGAATATGGATGTAAATGTTGGAGACTAACTTTACACGTAGACACAAAATCAAGTAAAGGAACAGTGCTTTTATTAGGGATGATTCTGGTTAGAAAATAAAATAAGTGAAAATCAATGAAAAATAGCTGAAACCATCTACACCTCCTTTCAAAAGGTCCATTTTTGACCTGTTCTGACTGTGTCTAGCAACTTTCGACAGTTTTTCTCCAAAGGAAAATACATGAAATCAGTTAAATAACTGAAAAATGATCCTTGTTTTGTTGCTGTTATGCATTTCACAGTCACAGTAGGGTCTTCAACATTGAGCATAACTCATACTCTTAAATGAGTGTTAAACGGCCCCTAGCCAACTAAGATTACTTCAAGATATCCAATGATATAACTTATCCAAGTTGTTTTTTTTTTAAATGGCAAGGTTCAACTTCAATTGTACTCGTTAACTTCTACTTATCCAGTGAAATCTGTCTAAATCAAAACCTGAATAAAAACGGAATCCTGTATGAACCAAACTTTAAATAAAGTCCCAATGTCCGAAATCTTTGTTAATTTAACCTGTATAATCTGAACACCTTTCTATTCTGAACACAAAAGCTGTTCCCAAGGGGGTTCAGTTTAGACTGGCTTCACTGTAGTACTATTTAATCAATTCTTACCATTGCTTGCTACTTCAAGTGTGGATATCATGTCTTCACTGGAACCAGTAGTGACTTGACCTCGTTCAAACAGTTCTTGTCTTAATTGTTCATTACTCATTTCATGAGGGTTCATACATGGCTTGTTATTTATAACATCCTTAAAACAAAGAAATTTTTGTATGAACTGTCAGGAATAGAACTATGAACATATCCTTAAAACAGAAAATTCTTGTATGAACTGTCAGGAATAGAACTATGAACATATCCTTAAAACAGAGAAAATTCTTGTATGAACTGTCAGGAATAGAACTATGAACATATCCTTAAAACAGAGAAAATTCTTGTATGAACTGTCAGGAATATAAATATGAACATATCATTAAAACAGAGAAAATTCTTGTATGAACTGTCAGGAATAGAACTATGAACATATCGTTAAAACAGAGAAAATTATTGTATGAACTGTCAGGAATAGAACTATGAACATATCCTTAAAACAGAGAACATTCTTCTATTTCTATGAACTGTCAAGATTAAAGATTTGAATATATCCTTAAAACAGAGATAATTATTGTATGAATAGTCAGGAATTTAACTATTAACATATCCTTTAAAGAGAGACATTCTAATATGAACTGTCAGGAATAAAACTATGAACATATCCCTTAAAGAGAGAAACATATATTGTATAAACTGTCAGGAATAGAACTATGAACATATCCTTAAAACAGAGAAAATTCTTCCATGAACTGTCAGGAATATAACTATGAACATATCCTTAAAACAGAGAAAATTCTTGTATGAACTGTCAGGAATATAACTATGAACATATCCTTAAAACAGAGAAAATTCTTGTATGAACTGTCAGGAATATAACTATGAACATATCCTTTAAAGAGAGAAACATATATTGTATGAACTGTCAGGAATAAAACTATGAACATATCCTTAAAACAGAGAAATGTTTTTATAAACTGTAAGAAATAATGCTTTGAACAGTTTCAATCTACTGTAAAAAGTACACACAGTCAAACCTGTAATAAGAGGTCACCATAGGAACAAAGAAAAATGTCCTTATGAGACAGGTGACCTCTTAAAAGAGGTTCAATGCATGTGAAATTTTCTATGACAGGATAAGAAAATGTGACAATTAAATATGTAAAGCAAAATTATGTCCTGTGAAATTATGTCCTCCAGGACAATATTTCATGATTATATTGTCATGGAATTTTGTCTTATCTATGATATTTTGTCCTTTATCTGGACAGTATAATATCATCTTATGGACAATATATCATAGTGAAACTGTGTCCTAACAAAGGGAGATAATTCTAATTCTAATTCAAAACTTGGACCTTGGTTGTTAATATATTTCATATTGAATCAAATATAGTGTAATAAATATCATTTCTATGACAAAGAAATCTCTTATATTTTGAAATAAAGTATAGTATAAATATGTGAAGCATAAAAATATCATATATCAAGTTGATGTCGGACATTATTTCACAGTTAAATAATGTCCAGTAAGAATGGACAATATCTCATGATGGAGGACACAATTTTATTATGAAATAATGTCCATGGACAATATTTCATATGATATTTTGTCTGGAGGACATTACTTCATGGAGGACACTATTTTATGTTACAAATACAGGTGACTGCTTAATAGAGGTGACCACATGGCAGATTTGACTGTGTTTTCACTAAAATGAGTTTTATCATAAAACAAGGAACAGGTTCATAGACTTGGACATTTTGCTGTCAATAAAACAGACAAACACTTTACTGCTAAGTTCAAATAAAGATAATTACCCTAATTCCAGTGAAGACTTTTGTAATTTTCTGTATCTCAGCCTCCATATTTAATAAGCCTAGGTACTTGACTAGTGATCCCATTTTCAAACGATGTAAAGAATATTTCTCTGCAAAGCTGTCTGCTTTTTGAAGCAGTGTTGTCAAGAGAACTGTTAACAAAGAGATAAATATGTATTATGGTAACTTATCAACAAATCTGTCATAAGAGAATGATTAATATTTTGGAAAAGAATTCCATGCTAAAAAATGAATTATAATATTGCGTGCTACTTTTGATTTGTAAACAAAACTGTTCTCTAAATAGCACAATTATTTTTAGCACATGTGTGATGTCCTATTGGGGTTTTCAGTGTATTTCACTGTTTGATCACGTAAACCAGCAATTAAAGTAATAAAAATAGAAATTAATAATGTTTTCTTTCAATCTTAATAAAATATTTGTCTTTACTAACTTTAAATAGTCATATTTTCTTAAATGGGGCAGTCCTCCACAAAATGGAAGAATGTGTCCATTGGACACAGATGACCCAGCTTCCAGCGAAAGCAAACAGGGGAGCATAACTCCAGAATGGGAAAAAGTGGTCAAGTCCAATACTGAAATTGGCCCCTGATTGATATTGGTAAAACTTAATACCTAGCTGCATGGGATAAAAAAAACAGTAGTTTTTTTTTCTGTGCACAAAATGATTCAAGATCTCCAACATCTTCACTTCAATAACATAAACCATAGGTATATTCTGCATGCCTTAGAAACCTTTAGGGGGCCATCGTGGCACATTATGTGATAAAGTTTGTCAGTGACTTGCGACATGTCGGTGGTTTTCTCCGGGTCCTCCAGTTTCCTCCACAAATAAAATTGACCACTACATATAACTGAAATACTGTTGAAAGTGGTGTTAAACACCATAATCCTTTAACCATAAGTATATTTTGCATGCCTTAGAAACCATTATAATAAGTCTCACCTGTTTCATTGAAGTTATCCATGTTTGTATTCTTTGTCTTGTAATAAAGTCCTGATTGGTTATCTAAAATTAAAAAAGAAATACAATAAAATTGCAATATAGTATTTTGAATTCCTAAAACAACATCTTTATATTTACTGTGAAATCAATCTTATTTATGGGGGTACAATTTTTTTGTGAACTACATGTATATTTTTCAGTAAAAGCACAAGATTAAAAGCCTAACAAAGTGTAAGTGAGTGAGTGATTTTTGTTTAACACCAACTCAGCAATTTTTCAGCTATATCATGGTGAGAAAAATTTAATTTTCAATGAGATGATGATGAGGTCTGCTTTGTACTAGATCAATACGCTTAGTTGGATTTTTATAGTGCTAGCTCACTGACCAGTCCGTGGATAGACATGTCGCCCCACTCTGGCACATTCTCCTGATTCCGAGCTAACCACTCTTTTTTTTTCTCCTTGATACTGGGTGCTTAGCAGAGAAGCAACAAATATACTCGAGGCTAGCATACTATCCATTACACCACCTACGCGTTTGTTTTTTTCATGAGGCATTTCAAACCAGTTGAAGTACGACATGATACACTTTATTTCTCAGATTCAACTTTTTTTTACCTAGCTAATTTCAAAAAAATATATATATTATTGATGTTGTTGCCACGGCAGCTTCCAGAAAAGTATCACCCATTTCTCGCATTGAAAGAACAAAAGTCATAGGTGAGTCAAAATGATTATTCTATATTAGCAAATTCTATGATAATAGATTTCAACTGAAAGTCATTTTTTGAATAATAAAACTTATTCAATGCCTCAGATTGAATATTCACTGATAGTAAATGTCATGCGTTACTTTTTTAGTAATTTATAATAGAACATTTCGGATAGAATTCCCTGTTCTAAAAAAAAGTAACATATGACATTTATCACCAGTGAATATCAAATCTGAGGCATTAAATACATTTTTTATTCAAAATATAGAATATAGAAAATATAGATTCTGTTGATGTGTGGATTAATTTTTTAGTTTTACCTGTCAAAAGACAGTAATTGTATATTTCCTTTTCAATTTTTAAAAACAGGTAATTTAGAACATTTCATAAATTGTATCACATTTAACTGTCTTACCTTGATAATTTTGAATATCAAGAAGAGGATCAGCCATCGGGTCAAGGTCATCTGGTTGTGTGATGATGTTATTGGTCAAAGTTGGACTGGTATCCAACTGTTTCTGTCCTGAAACACCTACTAGGGTACCAGCAGCAACTGTCTCCCCCTGTAAATACAAAGAATATCTCCATGCTCAACTACCAGTAAAATAATTATAACAAGAATAAATAGTGAGCGAGTGATTATTGTTTAACACCAAATGTGCAATTTTTCAGCTATATCATGGCGAGAACAAGTTACCTTGACGATGAAATCAGCTTTGTTCTAGACCAACATGCATAATTAGATTTTGACAGTGCTGGTGTAAGCATACTTTTATTCCAGTGTGTAGAATTTCCGGTTAGGGTTAGTGTTAGGGTTAGGGTTAGATTTAAAAGGTTTAGGGTATATAGGGTTAAGGTTAGGGTTAGCATGGAAAAAATAACCTAGTGCAATAATTCCTCTGGAAATTATATACTAGTGCAATAATTCCTCTGGAAATTATATACTAGTGTAACTTGTCCTCTGGAAAGAATACACTGGTGGAAAGAACACACTGGTGGAAAGAACATACTGGTGGAAAGAACACACTGGTGGAAAGAACACACTGGTGGAAAGAATACACTGGTGGAAAGAACACACTGGTGGAAAGAACACACTGTTACACTAGCACACTAAAACAACAGTGTGTGCGTGCTTACAAGAGAAGCAGCAAATACCAATTTAATAGTTTTTAGTTTAACCTGACAAGGGCTCGAACTCACCATCTACCACACTTGAGAGCATGTGAGTAATTACATCACTGATGGGGCTTAACTCTGATATATAAAATATCATGTTTGATGGTTTATGGTGCTTAGTGCCACTTTAAACAATATTTCAGTTATATCATGACAGACAGTCAGTTTTATTGATGAAAGACACAGGAGTACCCGGAGAAAACCCAAAGTTATCGAGTACACCTAGCCATTAATGGGATTCAAAATCACAACTTAAGTGGTGATTAGCACTGATTGCACAGTTAGTTGTAAATCATACTACCATACAATCACAACGGCCCATTTATCCTGTCTGATAATGAAATACAAATTTTTATAATGACGACTAAAGAAAATCTATATTTTTTTACTCTCTGCAACAACCAACATTCTATAAAGTACAATTATGAAAAGAAAGTTTAGACAGTGATAGTCATCAATTCCAATAATATAAAAAAAATGAACAACTATCTCTCATCTTAACTCAACTCACTCAACATAAAAAAGATACCACATATGACATTGGAAATCCAGGTCCTCACTTGGGACAGGTACAAAAATGTGGTGAGGTTAAACCAGATCTCCAACAGCCATACATATATAAACAAGATGTTGCACGCTACGTCGTGCTAAGAATACCCCCACTCGTTCATTTGTAAGTCGCACTGTAAACAGGAAGTAGATGTGCGGTAAATCTGGAAAGGGGAGACACGGTACAAGTCACCATGCCAAAGCCATATATCAAATATAAAATCATTTCTTCCAGTAGAAGCTGAGAGATCTGTTACGAAAGTGTGAACGGACGGACAAGGTGATTGCAATATAGCCCCCCTCTCTACGAGTGGGGGTATTGCAAGCAATAAAAAATCTTCACAGATACGCTTCCATAATTGCATTCTATATTGATTATTACTATAGTTAGTTTAAAAAGCACAAATAACTTGTATCAACAAAGAAGTAAAAATATAAATTTCCCCACGTTAGTGGTGCTAGGCACTGATTGCACAGGTAGTTATAGATCCAACTATCATACTATCACGGCCATGACGGCCCTTCAAAAGATTAATGAATATAGCTACAAACAAATACCTTATAATCCAATTTAAAATCATCACAACTCTGTACCCAAGTAGGCATGTCAAACATTCTACTCTGTAAAAATCTAGTGGGATCTACAAATCCTCCATCTCTCTGTATGGCAAAGTGAATGTGATTGGTAGAATTACAAGGTGATGACATAGCCATCCCAATGATTACCCCTGCTCCAATCTAAAGAAAAAACAGTAAAATTTCAGATTTAGTTATTTAAGGAATAAATCTTTGAGTTTGTCTGTTACCTAAAGAATGTTAGTGGTTTTGTTTCAATATAATAGTTTCCTCAACCAATAAAACTAAGCATCGTGATAAAACCGAAGTATTGTCGAAAGTGGAATTAAACGCCAATAATCGTAATCTTGAAATCTTTACAAATTTCTCCTGTCTAATCATAACTCATGTTTATAAAGTTTCAATGATCTGGATAAAAAAATGGAGAGGAGTTGATTACATAAAATATGTACCATCTAAATTTCAATAGATGGAAAATTCAGAAAAAAAAATTCTTCACTATTTCAATAATATGATTGTTTGTTTGTTTTGTTTGATGGTATTTAATGCCACATTCAACAATATTTTCAGTTATATCCTGGCAGTCAGTTTTATTGGTGGAGGAAACCGGAGGACCCCGAGAAAACCACCGATCTGTCACATGTCACTGACAAACTTTATCACTTAATGTTGTACACCTTGCCCTGATCGAGATTCGAACTCACAACATAAGTGGTGATAGGCACCGATTGCATAGGTAGTTGTAAATTCAACTACCATACGATCACGACCCCTTCCAATAATATGAAGTGCATATATAACTTCATAAAAGTATGAAACCTTTCTGTCAACATTTTCAGGGTTGAACTGTTATAGGAGTTGATTACACAAAATATGTACCCTCTGTTGAAAACCTGAATAGAACCCCTCAATACTTACTCTCTTTCCAATGTAGAGGCTATCAGAAGGGTGAAGTATGCTACCATTAGGTTGGACATTATTTAATATGATAGTTGTATCCTTCATGGAACCCCTCCATACTTACTCTCTTTCTAATGTAGAGGCCATCAGAAGGGTGAAGTATGCTACCATTAGGTTGGACATGATTTAATATGATAGTTGTATCCTTCATGGAACCCCTCCATACTTACTCTTTTTCTAATGTAGAGGCCATCAGAAGGGTGAAGTATGCTACCATTAGGTTGGACATTATTTAATATGACAGTAGCATTCATGATTGGGGCCCCGTCAGTCTCTATTATAATCTCATTAGAGTTGTTTCCTAACATAAAAAAACCAGCAACTGGAGCGACCACCTGTAAATAAATAAAAAAATTATTCAAGATTTTTGTTTAAAGTATTTTTAGATCTGAACTCAATCACCTCATTAGTAATAAAACAACTAGAATAAAGTGCTGTAGAGTGAGTGAATAATTGTTGCTTGACGCTAAAGTGGACAATTTTTCAGCTTTTATCATGGCGAGAACAAACTATATTTTGATGAGATAATGATAATGTCCGTTTTATACTAGACCAACATGCTCAGTTTTGGATTTTTACTAACATTCTGTTGGACACATTATTCTGATTCCAAGCCAACCAGTCTGTAATTAATTGCTCTGACTCCTTAGTGCTGCGTGCTTAGCGGAGAAGCAACATATACAACTTAGTCTTTGGTTTGATTTGACTACGGCATCAATCCACGATCTATCGCACTCGAGGTGAGAACGCTAACCATTATACCACAGATGTTGTTGAGGTACTGTGGATACTATCCCCTAAATATAAACACAAAATATCTTGAAGTGAGCTAAATTTGTTCAAACCTACATCTCATGGATGAAAATATCATGGTGATTAAGGACAATATGTCATACTTTATTTGGTTCTTGTTCACATGTAGAATTATGGTTCACAAAACTTACAGTTAAATATAAACAAGAAATGTCTTGTATAATAAAGAATGCTCTGAATAGTCTCATTAGAAAAAGTTCTTCCAATTTTGGGCTCAAATATGAATATCAAAATTTTTATTTTTTTAATGCCATATTCGGTTGATTTTGACACATTTTTCTACAATTTTAATCAAATTAAATTCACTTACAACATCACCAGCTTGTACCACTAAATCTACACCATGTGACCAATATTCACTAATGCCATCTGCTTGTAGTTTAGAAGGGTAAAATCCTGATCCTGTACAATCATCGTCTGCTAAGCGATAAAGTCTGGGAAAATCTGCATGGACTTTAGCACCAAATATGGTATCAATGATGGACTGTCCATACTCATAGCTGCAAGAATTGAACAACAATGTATTTAGTTAGAAAGTTGACCACACTATGGAGAAAAATTCAATTAATGTTTATAAATAGAATAAGGGACTGACCATTGAACTCTAAAGGGGTTGGGCTATGTTTTTTTTATGTAAAAATCAATGCTGCTGACAACTAGCCTCAGTAAAAATTAATCTGGAGATGTTTAAAACTAAATAAATGCAAACTGACAACATTGTTTTCTGATTGAAAATCATCAAGTAGTTCATCCTGATTTGAAGAGTAGAAACGGATAAGCATTGTTTAAATTCACATAGTAATTTCTACATTTGAGAAACTATGAATCCTATAACTCTAAAATGACAAATATGAAAAATCGTTAAAAAATTATACATCTTGTAAATTTTGAAGGAAAGTAACCAAGATAAACTAGAGTTAGAGTGTGACATGTTTACACCAGACAGACGGACATACATCATGACACCAATAAATACCATTTATATGTACATTCCATATAAAGGTGCATTTGGTTTGGTTTGGTTTTATGGTGTTTAACACCACTTTCAACAATATTTCAGTTATATTGTGGCGGTCGGTTTTATTGGTGGAGGAAACCAGAGTACCCAGTGAAAACCACCAACCTGTCACTGACAAACTTTATCACATAATGTTGTATCAAGTACACCTCTCCTGAGCGGAATTCAAACCCACGTTAGTGGTGATTGGCACTGATTGCATTGGTAGTTATAAACCCAACTACCATATGATGAAGGTGGGCGTAAAAGAACCATAAAATAAACAAGATGAACTGTGAGCTAATGCTTACATATGATATCCCCGCATATCAGTTCAATGTGTATAAAAATCAACTAAGTTGGAAAACAGGAAGTAGGAATCTGACGGGTCCAAAAACGCTTCCCACAATATGGCATACCTATATGAATCTTGTGACCAAATATCAGATTTTTGCCATCAATAGTTGCTGAGAAATATGCGACGAAAAATATATTTGGACGGATGGAAGGACGGACAGACAGAGGTAAACCAGTATACCCCCTCTGGTGGAGCAGGGGTATAATTACAATTGTCTACGATTATCTCCCTTACCTTTTGGTTAAGACATCCTCTGCTTCTTTAACATGTTTGACCCAGCCAAACATATCATATGACTTGTTAAAGAAGGTGTCGGCCATCTTGACCATGGGTTCTAACATTTCTGGAATGTTGATTGACGTTAAATTGTTCAGTATCTGTTGCTTTAAATCTTGCTGTAAAAGTAAAATTATGTTGATATTATATGTTAAAACATGTATTCATTAAAAACAATATAGAAAGAGCGAGTATTGTTTCAAAACAAACAAGAAATGTGTGCATCACAAAATACGCCCGTCTATATATATATATATATATAGGGTTTTTCCCTTTCCACATGGGGAATCATGTGGCCAAGTTTGGTCAAGATCCAATATACAGAACTAAAGTTATCATGCAGAAACGGCCCTGTTGTCAAAAATTCTATTTATAGTAATGGTAACCTTGACCTTTGACCTAATGACCCCCAAAAAAATAGGGTTCTTCCCCTTCCACATGGGAATCATGTGGCCAAGTTTGGTAAAGATCTGATATACAGAACTAAAGTTATTGCACGGAAACCTGTGTGGACGCTCGTCCGTCCACCATACCCAATCACATAATACGGCCCGTTTCAAGACAGGCGTATAAAAATACCACATTCGGAACAGTTCCATAAACTAATAAGAAAAAAAATCGCCGAAACAGAGGCAAAATCAATACCACTAACACATACATACATGACTGCTCCTTTTTCAAGCTTGATAAAAACACTTCAATAAAAATTGGCGGCCCAAAATCTGCCATCTAAGTAAAATAATGTGGTCATGTAACTGTTTTCTACATGAAAGTAAAATGCCAACTCTCAATATAACTGGGTGAGTAACACTGTTGTAAAGAACACTTAATTCCTAATCTTGAACTTTATACATAATATATTTAATCTTCAAAGTATCAATCAAACGAATCAAGTAATTATTATGTTAGGTTCGTATTTTCCTCCAGTTGTTTGTAGGAGGGCTCATGTCTTATTTACATTACTGTAAATCAGAAATTAATGCAATGTTTTTATTAATGCGAAAAATGCGACTGGTCGGCGATCGCAATAATTAAACCTCGCATTTGTAATGTTCATTCTCTTGACCAGTTTCTGTTTGATTTATCTCCCTTTTCTTACACAGGTAAGATCGACAGGTGCATGCTATAGATAACTGACATCTAGGAAGCAGTGAAGCGTGTACATGTTTATTGATTGTTTTGATTACAATATCCTGTGTAAATATGTCTAGCGACAAAATAAAGTGTGTATTTAAACATCTGTGTTTCAAAATAATGACTTGTCAGTTTCATTCGATGTTTTTCCGTCGTAAGGGTAAATCAAAAATAGTTTAGTTTCTCATCGATCTAATTATAATAAAACTGTGTTAATAAATGCCCGATTTTTATCTTATTTTATTTTGGCACGGACCTCAGGTGTGTAGTGGTTATTGGCAGCTTTTCTTTTAACCCCACGTTTGGTGGTCATGGTTGTTTTGTCGGCAAGGGAATTGACGATCTCGGTATTAGCAGCTTTCATTTTATCAGCAGCTTCTTTGCTTGTACCTTTAGCGGGGTCTGGTAGACGTAAGACAATGTCATCTGGAGCATGTTTCTTAGTGACAAACTTCAACATAGACATGTTGAAACGTTAATGATTGCTCCCCTAAAAATTCTATTTATGGCATTTTTTAAATTTCTAATTACCATATAGTTAATTGAGTAATATTTTATTTTAAAATATCACTTTGAAAAAAAGCCGACTGAAATTCGCTTGTAAAACTGAGCTTGTCCTGATAAAAGATTCATACAAGCATAATTCTTTTAAACTGCCGTTTTTGTTTATTTATTTATTTTGTACACTTAAATTGATCTTTCTTTGAAATTTCATTAACCTTTATATCACCCAAGCCAAGCCCCAAGTCTTCGGATGTTCAATTACTGTCGACTCGGCACGTGACTAAAGTTCACCTGTTACAAAAGTTTCTAGATCCCCACAAGCACACTTTGATAGATAATACATTTCCAACATGTGGAAAGCTTTCTAGATTCTCAATCACGTGAAAAATGTGTGTACAAAGGCCAAGGGAAATGTGTATTCACTTTAATTAAAGGTAAACATGACAGTGGCTTACAAGGGAATAACGACATCAAAATACAAAAACGAAAATGCACGTTTAGATAAAAATTTACATTGATTTTTTTTTCTTCATCTTGGCACATCGCAATAATTAAACCTCACATTTTTGCTGGCGGTTGAGGAATCGCAATAATAAATACACGCAATAATTTCTGAATTTACAGTATTTGTATTTGCTTACGTATAGTTTTGTCCAACACTTATTGTGTTGTGCTTTTGTTTTGTTTGTCTTCATCTTGTGTACCCTATGTTGTTAGTTTCTCTGGATTGTCCATTTTTGATTGCCCCTTCGGTATTTTCTAACATTTATTATATAATCTTACTTCTGTTGTGACATGCTTAGTAAAGCGTGCGACTGGATCCTCATTTTCTAGGTAGACTGGTGTCAGCCATGTTTGACTATTTTCATTGACAGCAGACGTCACATTAGCTGACAATGCCTCATATATTTCATACTCTGTTTCTACATCCCACCAATATGGTTTCACATCTGAAAGAAGAAAAAAAGAGAGGAATGTGTCCATTGGACATAGATGTCTCCATACTCAGTTAACATACTGTATACTTCAACCATGTCAAGATTGGTTTGGTTTAATGCCACTTTCAACAATATTTAAGTTATATCGTGGTCGTCAGTTTTATTGGTGGAGGAAACTGCAGTACCTGGAGAAAACCACTGACCTGTCGAGTCACGGACAAAATTTATCACATAATGTTGTATCGAGTACACCTCGCCATGAACAGGGTTCCAACTCACAACTTTAGTAACAAAATCAAGGGTCATAACTCCAGAACAGAAAAAAACATAAAAGTCCAAGATGAAACTTGTCTATCCTTATATGGTCCTTGACCTTGTTTACTAATTTCAAAAGATTTGGTTAAGAGGAAGTTAAGTTAGTGAACAGAAAACTGAAAAATGTGTATTTTTTTTTTGTCATATTGATAAGTAATTTAGTTTCTGTAACTGTCACTGTAAATAATCATTCTATATCATTTTCTTTTTCTATGTAGTCTTCGAATAATTGTTGATGTACTGTTTTGTGCAATTACCAGCTACGTGAAAATTGTTCCCTTGAAAGATATATGTTCAGAAGATTTGGACATATTCATTCATTTGACTAAGGAAAATGAAAAAAATACCTGTGTTTCTGCTAAAATTCTTGGAACAAATAGGGTAGGTAGGGAAGCAAAGCTTTTTATCTATTTTTTCTTTGTCAGCACTAAAAATTAGGGTGGGTAGGGTTAGCAGACAAACAGGTATTTTTGTTTTTGGTCTGACCACATTGTTGTCACTAGAATTTTTTTTTTTTCTAAAGTCATTGATTCAATATTTGGTTGGTTTGGTTTATGGTGTTTAATGCCACTTTCAACAATATGTCAGTTATATTGTGGAGGTCAGTTTTACTGGTGTAGTAAACCATAGTAACCTGAGAAAACCCACTGACCGCCAATGTTTTGACGATGAGTGTATCTGAAGAAGATTATTCCAGAAAGGCATAGTTTTTATTGCCTTACAGCTAGTTAGTCCCCTACTGGCCAAAGGGGACTATAGTTTTAGGTTCCGTCTGTCCGTCACATTAAAATTTGAAATTTTCCGGACTTTTTTTTTACGTCCTAGGATATATTGACTTGATATTTGGTATGTGGCTATATCTAGATGAGTTACAGTTTAAGTTCGAATTTCGTTCCGGTCGAATGATTTTTAGGGTTATGGTGCTTAACGCCACTTTCAACAATATGTCAGTTATATCGTGGTAGTCAGTTTTATTGGGGGAGGAAACCGGAGTACCCGGAGAAAACCACTGACCTGTCCCAAATCACTGACAAACTTTATTACATAATGCTGTATCGAGTACACCTCGCCATGAAAAGGATTCGAAATCACAACTTTAGTGGTGATAGGCACTGATTGCACATGTAGTTGTAAATCCAACTACCATACGATCACGACCACAACAGCCCTCTCTTTGTTTTTGGTATGACCACATTGTTTGATGTTATTGTCATTTTTTCTAAGAAGTCATTGATTCAATATTTGTGTCAGGATTAATAAAACATTACATATATTACATCCAGTGTTGTATTTTTGTTCATAAGCAACAACAATTTGAGTGCATCGTTTTCTGTTCGACTAAATTTGGAGCAACACCTCAATGAAGTAAACATGAATTCGTTACTTATCGGTCACTTGTGTAGGCATTACAGAATCAGAAGATTTTTTTTTCATCCTACAGCTTAAGAATACTATGAATTTCCATGAAATTTAATATGTCGGTCGTCGTGGTCGTCATCGTATGGTAGTTAGATTTACAACCTGTGCAATCAAAGCCTATCATCACTAATGTTGGGAGTTCGAGCCCCGCTCATGGCGAGGTGTACTCGATAAAACATTATGTGATCAAGTTTGACAGTGACTATTGACAGGTCGGTAGTTTTCTCCGGATACTCCGGTTTCCTTCACCAATAAAACTGAAATATTGTTGAAAGTGGCATTAAATACCATAGCCCTAACCCGATTGATATAAAAAGTATATGTTAAATATCATGAAAATTAATGTATTGTAATACAAATAGTCTATAAAAGGTCTCCTATTATTTAATAATGAAGGCTCAATAGAAGTATTGTTTAAAAAAAAACAATGAAACCTACTATAATCATAAATTTACATTTATATACTAAATGTCATAGTTACAATTGTAACAGTTGAAAAGTAATTGGTGATGTACCTTTCAGGAAAAAACTGGCCTCTTGAATTTTACTTCTTGATAATTTCAAAGCTTGAACTGCTATAGAAATTCTGCAAATAGATTAAAGTCATTTCAAATTGAATAATATCTATGCTTTTTAGTGTAGTGTTTTGAGGATCGTTATTTGTCCTTTTCTCCTTTTTTGCTTTCGCCTGTCGCCCTTCCATTTACCACGCCTGATTACCCCTTTGGTATCTTCAAACTTTTCTTCACAGGAATAACATTTGCATGAAATAAAATAACATTTTTATTTCAGGTTATTAAGAAATTGGCATATTCAAGTTCCAAATAAGGAGCATTGACTGTATTTATACAAATTTATTTTGATATTTTAAGAATTGAATAAAAAAAATATCATGATATTTCAGTGACGATCTTGAGTGAATTTAATGATATACCTTAATTTTTAAAGTATTTAGATATCATTGCTATATTCACGACAACAAGATCGTGGGTTCGAGCCCCGATCGAGTCAAACCAAAGACTATAAAATTGGTATTTGTTGCTTCTCTGCTAAGCACGCAGCATCAAGGAGAAAGAGTAAAGACT
>MJUT01001363.1:167904-179893 GCA_002080005.1 Gigantidas platifrons | reverse complement strand
ATTTTGTATTCTACCTTTTCATGGTGATATTTTCTAAGAGCATGAAGTCCAGCTCGTTTGATCCACGGTGAGTTAGTACAGTTGACATGAGAGGCAATGTAATCATATGACACATCCATCCTGGCATTGCCTAATGTCTCAAGTAACACTACTTTCCATTGGTCAGATTCTATCTGCTCTGATTCTGTCTGTACTGATCTTTTCTGTCTGTATGTCCATGGATCTGAAAGAAGTATATTAAATCATTATGGAGAGTGATCAAAAAATTGATAAATATTGTTTTAAGATATCAAGAAATGTGGAAATCTGAGTTCCCACTTTTATTGGTAATTTTGACATTTAAGGACTGATCACAATTTTTGTTTGGTTCATGAAGAAATAACCTCAATCAGGGTGTGTACAACCTGATTGAGGTTATTTCGAATGAACCGAACAAATAATTTCGATCAATCCTTATAAATTAATTCAAACTTTTTTTGTTATGATACTGAAAAATATATTTATTTTTTCAAAATAAGGGAAATAATCGGAAATAAATTTAAATAACCCGAAAGGTCCCTCATCTAAAGAAAATCGCCTGATGACAACAGCACACAACACCTTGAGAACGAAGTCTATTTTTAGATTCCGTACATTGACAAATAACCTCAACTTTTTAAACCAATCAAAACACATATAAAATGACATGTGACTCTAAAATTAATTTATTTTCCTTTGATCTCACTAAGTGATATTGTTAGTAGCAACGCACAGACTTAGATACTGGCAAATTATCGGCCATTGTAATGTCAAATGCATTACGGATAAAAACAATAATGTCAGTTTTTATGGTCTCAACATGCATTACCACTAGTACCACAATTCATCCTATGAGATACGAGTGATGAGTCTGTCTCGACCTTAAAAACTGCCGAAATTCTATTTGTCATTCGTGTAATCAATTCTTCTAAACAACTGTAAATCTCATCGTGTGGTATTTTTTAGGCAGAATGCATAATAAAGTAGACGATAAAGGTGTTCTTTTGTACAAATTAAGTTATATTCTGTACAATACAAATTTGCTTATTTCCATTCATTATGATTTTGAATGAGCTTAACCAGTTAATAATTCCATGATACATATGTCTTTTCTACAATTTATTATGCATTCGTCATTTTCTATATTTGAAAAAAATGGAAGAATGTGCCCATAGGATACAAATTCCCATGCCTCCAGCTAAAAGAAAAAGGTATTTTTGGCAAATCAAGGAGCAGATAACTCCAAAACGTAAAACAACTTGGCCTGCCTGTTGTGGTCCCTGACTTTGTGTATAAATTTCAAATACCTAAAGGGGAACTTAAGTTATTGAGCGGAAACCAAAAGCGTGGTGTACAGTATACACAGATATTGATAAAACTTGATGCCTTGAACTCAGATAAGTTGCTTCCTTGGAAACCATGAAGATAAAATTGGTCCAGAGTTCACGAAATTTTTCAGTCCTGTCAGACATGACCAGCAAAATTTGGGCAAATATTGCTAAGGACTGACACAAGATTGATATTTTGCAATATAAAATTAATGAAGACTGACATTTTTATTTTCACAAGGACCACCAAACTCATATGCAATTTTGTAAACCCTGTTGGTCCCTTCTCAGAAGCTTAATTTCAGCTTATCATAATTTATCCAAATTAATATTAATACTTGGGTGCCTTTGGCTTCAAGACAGAAATAATTGACTTTATGTACATATATATGTCTTAAATTCTTTCCTTTTAATACTTGAAATATATTTATATACGTACCATGCATCCCGAGTAGATCATGTAGTTGTGCTACAATATGTAGACTTCTTTCATACTGGTCGGTTTCTGATAACTTATAAACAATGGAACCAAGTGCCAGGATAATTCTGTTATATAAACCAGGTTTCCAGAATTCTGTTGGAAGGGAATCTTTTGAAAATACCATCTCCTCTAGAGCTTTCACAATTTTCTGAAAGAAGAAAAAACATCAACAATTTCCATATAAAAAATTGAATGATCATGGCTGTATATGGACTTTTTCAGGCTGAATATTTGTGCTACTTTAAATGTGAGTGAGCGAGTGTGAAATGTTTAACAGCAAGTGAGCAATATTTTTCAGCAATATCTATGAGATGATGATTTCTGCAATTTACTAGACCACTATGCTTGGATGAACAAGATGTTGCACGCTACGTCATGCTAAGAATACACCCACTCGTTCATTTGTGTCAAATTTGTATATATCTCAACACTCATTACCAGAAAATGGATCACAAACTAATCTGAAACATCGAGCTCTGCAGAAAATGACTCCTGCCCTGGAAAGGTCAAATAAAAATACCTGCCAAAGTCATATACCAATTATGAAATCAGATCTTCTGATAGAAGCTGAGATATATGTAACGAAAGTTTTCATTAAAGGTAAAAATGAAAAATTCTAAGTCGCACGGTAAACAGGAAGTAGATGTGCGGTAAGCATGGAAAGGGGAGACACGGTACAAGTCACTATGCCAAAGTCATGTATTAAAAAATAAAATCATTTCTTCCAGTAGCAGCTGCGACATCTTTAACGAAAGTGTCAACGGACGGACAAACGGACTAACGGACAGACGGACGGACAAGGTGATTCCAATATAGCCCCCTCTCTATGAGTGGGGGTATAATCATTATAGTGCTAACTCACTGAAACAACATTCTATGGATAGACACACTACATACTGAGTAGAACAGCAACAAATACCCATTTCGTAGACTTTGATTTGGCTAGAACGAGACTCAAATCGACAATCCACTGCACTCGAGGTGATCATGCTAGCCATTACACCAATAATGTAGTTAACAATGGTGTGACACTACACAATAAAAGATTTCTGGTGTATATTCTCAACAGTTCATATTGTATTATCAAAAAATATATACTGTAAACAATTCACAATACAGTGACACCTGTACATAGAATGTTAAACGTTCAAGTGTTTTATTCCTGACAAACAGATTCTACTAAAGTAAAAAAATATATTCAAATATTGTTATTTAGATATCAGGGTCGCTGTAATCGTATGGGTGTTGCATTGACATACACAGTGCCTTGAAAACCAATTACATTTAATCAGAAAGTTTACTAGGGATATACCAATGTACCAATACTTGACTTGATTGTGTGCTCCTAGAAGTCTAACCTCGTCCACCACTAGACCTTGTTACCATGAAAACCAAAAAGTTGCTGTAGGTTGCATAAAGAAAACTTTCATTTATTCTATTTAATTAAAGATTATCGCTATTTTGTTTATTTTCCCTTTGATGTTTAAAACCGATATATTTCATATCACGTAAGCGCATGAGATGATTTCAATTATCGCTAATCGCTAAGCGTATTCAAGGACGCACGTAGTAGTATCTTGTTTTCTAATATGACGTTATAATGACGTCACATTACCAAATTCTTGATAATTAAGTGATTAACGATATAAAATATTAATTGTGTTTAAAAAAAATGTCAGTATCTCAACAAATATTATTTAATTATGAATACAAAATAGCGATAAAATAATTAAAGATGTTTTTTAAAACTCGAGGACGTTTCTCAGTCATCTCTCATCTCACGGCTTAGCCCTTCGATGAGAGATGACTGAGAAAAGTCCTCTCGTTTTAAAAAAACATCGTTAATCACTTATTATTACAAGATGTAAATAATCCATTACCGGTAGTATTAGTAAGAATCTTACCTTGCTAGGGGGCTTCTCATTTCCTACTATATGTGTCAACAGTCTACCGACGAGGATTGGATCTGGTTTGGAAATCATTAATACTGTGTCTGCTAGAATGTCCTGTGCTGCTTCTGTATATAAAACACCAAAGCTGTCCAAAACAATGGAAGGATCTACGGTTGTCATGGAACTACAATATCAAGATAGTTAGGTTCTAAATTTGTGTGTTTTATCATCAGTTTTACTATATATAATAATATCCTTCTTCAAATAAAGTATAGGTTTGTCTAAATTTGGAATAAAACATGGCTGGCAGTCCATTTATTGACCCAGACCTTGTGCATAATTTTCAAATGATTTGCTAAAAAAGAACTTAAGTCATTGAAAAGAAACCTAAAAAATTACATTTACATGAACGTCAAAACTCCAGAATGGAAAAGTTTGAAGTCGAATATCTGACCTAAGTCACCTTGTGTATGAATTTTAAATTAATTGCTTAATGGGAACTTAATTTATTGAGCAGAAACCAAAATTTGCATTTTCTGCCAAATCGAGGGGTGGTCAAGCCCATAATAAACTTTTTATTGTCTCTAACCTTGCGCATAATTTTCAAATGATTTGCTTAAGTAGAACTTAAATTATTGAATGGAAACCTCCATTTTTTTTATTTTCCGTCAATTCTCCAGAATGGAAAAAGCGGAAAAGTTTGAAGTCGAAATATCTTTTCTTGTGTACCAATTTGAAATAAAAGGTATACATCAAAACATGTCTAAAATAACCATATAAATATCGTACCGTAATCTTGGCATTACAAAGACAAAGTCTGCTATCGTCCTCAAACGCTCTGGTGACAAAT
Organism: Gigantidas platifrons; assembly: GCA_002080005.1. Taxonomy (NCBI): domain Eukaryota; kingdom Metazoa; phylum Mollusca; class Bivalvia; order Mytilida; family Modiolidae; genus Gigantidas; species Gigantidas platifrons. The sequence goes on along the minus strand of MJUT01001363.1, from coordinate 175,324 downwards.
GTTTTAAAATCTGTACTATATTGTAAAAACAATGACTAGCTTTTATCTTCTCTCCTGTAAATAAATATATATAGTGTTCTGTCAGTAGTTTTGATAACCAAGAGGAATCTCTAGTGATGATGAATTATTGATAATAAAAGAAGTGGCTAATGCAGTAGTGGTTGGTTATATATAGATTCTCCTTCAGTTTCCCATGTGGGTTACGATATTTCTCCACTCTCGAGAGTTAAATTTAAAATTTTAACCACTCGCCTAACGGCTTGTGGTTAAAAATTTTAATTTAACTCTCTTGAATTTGTTTCTCCCATTATTTAACACAAACTTTATTTCAAAATTTGACATTAATGTGGGTAAAGGCACGAGACATTTTAATCATCTAGAGGATTACAGATTTTTCCACCACTGGTTCAGCAAGGTTAAAACGCCGTTATAAAGGGAGAAATTGTTGATCATTACTGAACTAGTAGCATAGTGAGTGACTTTATAAGCATAAACTGATTGTAATTAAATACAGGGTTAGTGTTATGGTGTTTAACACCACTTTCAACAATATTTCAGTTATATCGTGGCAATCAGTTTTATTGGTGGAGGAAACCGGAGTACCTGGAGAAAACCACCGACCTGTCGCAAGTCACTGACAAACTTGATCACATAATGTTGTATCAAGTACATCTTGTCATGAATGGGGTTCGAACTCACAACTTTAATGGTGGCAGGACTGATTGCACAGTTAGTTGTAAATCCAACTATTGTAAGATCACGACCGTGATGACCCCTTATTGATAATAAAAGAAGTGGTTAATGTAGAAGTGTTTGGTTATATTGTTGATCATTACTGAACTAGTAGCATAGTCAGTTACTTCATAAATATAAAAAGTGATTTTCTCTGGGCACTCCTGTTTCCTTCATTAATAAAACTGATTGCCATGATATAGCTGAAATACTGTTGAAAGTGGCAATAAAAACCATAACCCTTCCCTATAAAGGTCGGTGGCTTTCTCAGGTTTCCTCCACCAATAAAAACTGACAGCCACGATATAACTTAAATATTGTTGAAAGTGGAATTAAACAATAAAAATAAAAACCAAAAAACATTAACACTCAACTGGTTGTAATTAAATGCATGTAATTAATTCATTATTGAAGTTAACCACCCAATCCTTGGAGGAAGTATCAACAATTATATTATTAAAAAACGAGATTTGATCAAGGTTGTAAATTTCTTGAAATATCACTTGCTTTTAATTTAAAGTATTGATATTAAAATAGACAGAATCTTGCCGTATAATATTTAAAGCTGTCAATGCAAAATATACCTATTTTTGCACACATAATATAAACAGAGGAGGTGGGTTGGGATCCCAATAACCTGTTTAACCCTGCCACATTCTTATGCCTGTCCCAATCCAGGATTTGAGACGAGAGATTTGTTGATATCAGTGGGATTGTTGACTATCACTGTTTAAATGTTCTTTTCCTAAAATATTGATTTATGATTTACCTGTCTTTTCCATTGATTTCACACAGGTAACATTCCCTTTGATATATTGCCATGCTTCCTTTGAATTCATCTTCTGAATTGGTCTATTAAACTGAAACAATATTTTTCTTGTTTTAAAAGACAAAGAAACTTATACAAATGTTCCCATCTTAATACTGTTGATGGAGACAAATTTTCATTTTACACCAAAATTTAGTGTGCATAGAAATCTACAGGAGAATAAGTTATTTTAAAAAAATATTTAAGTTTAAGGTTTTTGGCTTCTGTCAAGAAGCCTAACACCACTGACATGAGTTTTGACCCTGATACCCATCTCAGGTGCTAAGGTACAAGAAGCCTAACACCACTGACATGAGTTTTGACCCTGGTACCTAACACCACTGACACGAGTTTTGACCCTGGTACCTAACACCACTGACATGAGTTTTGACCCTGGTACCTAACACCACTGACACGAGTTTTGATCCTGGTACCTAACACCACTGACATGAGTTTTGACCCTGATACCCATCTCAGGTGTTTTGGTACATCTCCCCAAGGTCAGGGGTTTTACCAAGTTCGTTACATCTGTCCTGGGTTTCCTCTCCCAATAACTCAGGATATATAGAAAAATTACTGAAAGTGATGATAAATGCAGTAGTCTCCCCTTTTATGAGGTCATCCCCTTCAGCAATGAAAAAGTGGCTTAATAAAAAACTGGCCTCCCTTGAGGGAAACAATTTACTAGTATTTTATTATTTCAGTGATCAGAAATCTGGCCTGATTAAGGGGGAGGGGCATGCCATAGGTGGGTGGGGCCAAATAAGAGTGGTACTATTGTAGCAATAACCCAAAATAAAAAGTAATTAAAACACACCTTTTGTATATGTATACTTCCTGTTACAAGATCTTCTACAGGTTTAGTAACCATACTGTTATCTATCTGGTGAGACACATACTGTAGAGTTCCTATACTTCTGGCCGTCATTTCTGGAAATACTGTAAAAAACAAATATTAATAATCATAACAAACAAATAATGGAATTCCAATCCAAATTTTGATATTTTTTTATTTTGGCATATATTATTGATTAACTTTAGTGTTACTGTAAGCCATAATACTGTCTTGTGAAAATGTGTCCGATTGTATCTTTTTCAAATGAAAAATCACCAACAGACCAAAAGAAGTCACCTCTGAGCTTTATTCCGTGTCCGGACTTTATCATAGAAAACAATTGTAACAGAGGACAATATTTAATCCTACACCTTCATCACTTGTTTTTAAATCCTAATCATGTATATTATAACTTCATGTATATAATACATTGGAGATCCAGTTTTCAAGAGGGAGAGTTAGGATCCCATTAACTGGTTTAACACCACCACATTTGTGTGCCTGCCCCAAGCCAGGACCTGGATTTCCAAAGTCATATGTAGTGGTCTTTTTTTTGTCCTCAGTGATGAGAGGTGATTGTTCATTTTGTTGATATTGGTGGAATTGATGACCATCACTGTTTAAACTTACATTTCACATAAACTTATTTGTATAATAAAAATATCTTTAAAATAAATAAAGAATTAAACAGATGTTTACACTAACATTTGTTTTTAAAGGAAACACTTATTTTCCCATTTTTTTAATACAATTGAAATTAATTGCAAAAAGTATACAAATTTGTAGGGGGATATATATAAAGTGAAATCTGTCTAAACAGAACCTCCTTAGAACAAACTTTTGAGGTTTGGAATAGACAGGTGCTCGATTTATTCAGGATAGATTAAAAAATATAAAAAAATTTGCTACATTGGGACTTCAATTAAAGGTCGGTTTATATGGGAGCCCGGGTGGCTCAATGAGTTAGGTCGCTGGATCTAACAACTCATACAAGCCTATCACCAATACGGCAGTCGCAAGTAATAAAGTTTACCAGTTGCTCGCCCATGGTCGGTAGTTCTCTCCGGGTACTCCGGCTTCCTCCACTACTAAAACTGGTCGCCATGATATAGCTGAAATATTGTTGAAAGTGGCATTAAACACCAAAAAATCAATCAATCAATCGGTTTATTCAAGGATCGGTTAACATAGGTTTCACGGTATATGAATTACATCGTCAACCAAAATCAACAGAGGGCAAATAGGTTATACATACCTATATTTCTTAGCATACCGTCATTCTCTTTTCCTTTTCTCATACCTCGAAGGGGATCAAAGCTATATAAAAAAAAAAAAATTTAATTGTTACACAATGATACATTGCAACTTTTACCTCTCTACATAATTACAATTTTCTTACATTGTTACATCTCAAAACTCTACAGTAGTCCCTCTCTTATCCTGCCAGAAGACTACTAAATTGTCCCTCCCCCCTCCTCTTATGAGGCAGGGCCCGGGTGGCTCAATGAGTTAGGTAGTTGGATTACCTAACAACTCATGTAAGCCTATCACCAATTACAAAAAAGGGTGCAGTCGACTCGTGATAAAGCTTACCAGTTGCTTGCCCATGGTCGGTGGTTCTCTCCGGGTAATCCGGCTTCTTCCACCACTAAAACTGGTCGTCATGATATAGCTGAAATATTGCTGAAAGTGGTGTTAAACACCAAAAATCAAATCAAAATCTTATATGGCAATTTTGTTTTCATTGTAGAAGGGGAGGTCTGATAAGAGAGGCTACTGTATCACCTTCCAACAACTTATCAATTCTCAATAACTGAAGACAAAATCTGTGATTCATTCATAACTTAAACGAGAGGCTCACCTGAGCCTGTATATATTTGTGCATTGTTTGGGTTCAAAGAAGTTTGTAGTTTCTGAGATAAGAATTGACATTGATTCCATGTTTTTCACAGGAACAAGATCAAATGAGGAATATTTGTAGAGGAGTTCAGATAAATCATTGGTACATGTACTATGTAACAAATCATTTCAACCTGTAGTTTTGGAGAAGATCAGAAACAAAAACTGCCGATGGCATCCATGTTTTATTGCCAGACCAAGGCAATATGAGGTATCTTTGTAGAAGACCTCAAAAACATAATTTGTACTAAGGTAAAATCATCAGGGCTTGTAGATTCAAAGGAGAAGATTTATAAAGTTTCAGCAAATCTGAAATAAGAATGTCAGTGGTGAACATGTTTTTGAAGGATCAAAACAAATACAGATGAAATGAGAGGTTTTGGTGGACACAGGACCTAACAAACATCATTCCTAAAATGAAAGTACCCCAGTAATTAATGACATACCTATCAGGAGCTTCTGGTGATATAAATTCTTCATCCACCACTACTTTGTGTATAATACCAAGATCTGCATGGTACTGGAGTGTCTATAAAATATATCATACATTTCTTATATTTAAAGATTCTGCTTAATATGCTTTTAAACAAATAATTTTTTTTTTCAACAGGTATACCTTTTTATGTGAATCATACAATCATATAATGTAACTTAATTTCTGCTGAAATTTTTTTTTACAGTAGAAAAATCATTACAAAAATGCAACTATAATATAAAAATACTCATCCAGCTAGTTGCTCTTACTTTATTTACAAGTAATGAATGGTACAAGGGAACTTAATGCATCAAAAACAAAAATACAAGCTTTTTGGCTTCAAATTTACAAAATTTCTTACCACAAAAATGACATGATATTTTTCACATACAAACAGTTACAGGAGTCATCCTGGCTGTGATCGTATGGTAGTTGATTTATAGCTACTTGTGCAATCAGTGCTAATCACCACTAACGTTGTGAGTTCAAATCCCGCTCAGGAGAGGCATACTCGATGCAACATTATGTGATAAAGTTTCTCACTGAATTGCGGCAGGTCAGAGGTTTTCTCTGAGTATTCTGGTTTCTTCCACCAATAAAACTGACCACTACAATATAACTGAAATATTGTTGAAAGTGGCATTAAACACCATAACCCCTAACCCTACAAACAGTTACATAATATTTTCCACATACACACAGTTATATATTTTCTCCACCTACAAACCTTTTGATATTTTCTGCCAGCATTTTCTACAGGATGTTTATGTCTAATTTTGGTATACTGTTGACCAGTATCAGTCTGTCTGACATTGTAGGTAGAATTGTGTAGACCTGTGAACAAAAATTAATTCTCTGTAGATAAAGTGTAGGATTAAATAGTGTCCGCCGTGAAATATTGTCCTCTGTTACAATTGTTTTCTATGATAAAGTCTGAGGACGGAATAAAGCGCAGATGTGACTTCTTTTGGTCTGTTGGGGATTTTTCATTTGTAAAAGATACAATCGGACACATTTTCACAGGACAATATTATGGCTTACAAAAGCAAGTTACCTGATTTGTCAGGGGCTGATGTGGCCACATGCTTGTATGGTAGTTTGATTTACAACTACCTACACAATCAGTGCCTATCAACACTAAATTTGTAAGTTTGATTCCCACTCATGGGGAAGTGAAGAGAATATTGCACTGTTCGACTGCAGGTTGGGGACTGTTTCACGCTCATTTTGGAATGTGAGTTATGCTCATTGTTGAAGTCTCTATTGTGACTGTGAAGAGTAGAACAGCAACAATAGCGATGTACCTTTACTTCAGTTTGTGTCTAAATGTTGGATAGTCTCCCATGTTCATTTACATCCATATCCTTTCTCACTCAGGCCGGTGGATTTCTTAGGTACTCTGGTTTACTTCACCAATAAATCTAACTTAGATTAAACTAGGAACAACTGTTTTAGATACCTAAAACTTATGTCTCCCCTTAATGAAAATACTATTTAACAAACAATTATTTGACCTTGAGGTCAAAGGTCAAGGTCTCACAAAGGTCATTACGGTATGTGACACACCGCCTTATGGTCATGCATCCATATACCAAATATAATTGACCTATCTGGAAAGACAAAAAAGTTATGGTCCGGACAAGCTTCACTGAGAAGAAGCAGAAGAAGCGGAAGCGGAAGAAAAAGTCAGATTGAAACAATATGTCTCCCTTCGTTCGAAGGGGAGACATAATGATTGTTGTATCTTTAATTTTTTTTTTCGATACACTAACATCTTAAATGACATCTTATATGGGATCACTTCAATATTTAAATTTTCAACTGACTAATAAGTAATGAGCTTACTAAATCTTTAGGTATCAAAACCATGTACACACACCAAAAGCTGTTTTCCGATTGGTCAATACATTTAAATGTTTTGCATATGACTGGACAGTCAAAGATGGATGAAAGGTTACATGAGACGACCCCAAATGACAAGTTGTTGCTGCAAGTGCTGGTTTTTTTTAAAGATAAAACAAACATCATCAGATTTTAACTAAAATCCGCCATGATATAACTGAAATATAGTTAGAAAGTAGTATGCAAGTTAAATGGCAAACTAGTATTTTTCAAAGGTGATCTTACAATTTAACATTAGGATTAGATGATTACCTTCATGATCAAACTCAGTTGTATTGTAACTCCTCCCTTTTCTTTCATCATATCCTGGTATCTAACAAAAAATAAATCAAGTTTTCTACCTTCAAAATGAAAGATTATGATAAAAATAAGACCATTTGCATATATGTCCGACTTGATTCTAAAATTATGTTTTTTCAAGTTTTTATGGGAGTTATATTCCCTTAATGCAGAGCCAAAAGTGTCCCCTTTATTGCAAAGTTCAATGAAAATAATATATATTTTTCTCATACTCTAACTAACAATTTGTGAACTTTCTATTGATATAAAATTATCCTCTGATTTTTTAGTGTTCAAATATCTACACATTTTGAGAAAATTCACTCAATATTTTTGGTATTTTCCGTTACTCTTGCTTTTTGCCAGTGATAAGTGAAATAACCCCTACAAACAATATCATTTTGGAATTAAATTCGAGAATGTGAAAATGGCCTTTTATCAACAAGTATTTTCACTCTTGAGATTTTTACTGCCAAGCCCACGGTATATA
>MJUT01001363.1:124108-140491 GCA_002080005.1 Gigantidas platifrons | reverse complement strand
TTATGTAGCAATATGTTGATGGCATTAATGCTATATAGTAATATGTTGATGGCATTAATGTTATGTAGCAATATGTTGATGATAATAAATGTTATGTAGCAATATGTTGATGGCATTAATGTTATGTAGCAATATGTTGATGACATAAATGTTATGTAGCAATATGTTGACCACATAAATCTTGTCCTTGCTAATCCAATTTCAATATTGTGGTACAACGTACAATGTACTTTATTCTTGGATGCAAATTTCCATGCTTAGAAGAACCTCCATTGGTTTTTGAGTTGCTAAATATGTCATTTATGCATTTCGTTGGGGATTATATTTCATGGTTATTAATGAGCCACGAAAAGTGGTACTCCATGAATAATAATACCACCACAGTATCACATTTTTCATTGCTGAAGAAAAAAATGTGTACTCCTTACTGTGTAGGTAATCACAACTATATGTATTTTCTAATGACCATTTGATTAAATAAGAAAAGTTCTCTACAATAACTTTGTATTGAAGGTAGACTTGCTACAAGTACCTGTCTTATTCATAGCCCCTGTAAATACATGGATATTGTTGCTATGAAAGTTGAAATCTTGACTCTTGACTGACCACTTATATCTACTATCTACATGTTGATGACACCAGTAAAGAAATGTTTTTTAATTAAACAGAAAAAAAAACATTTGGATACTCCAAGTCAGCAACTTCAGATTGTTTTTTGTTTGTTTGCATTCTCCCTTTCTTCCCCTGTTTGTATTAATTCATGACTCTTTAATTTACCTCTTATTCCTAATACTATAATATGTTTTGCTGTCATTAATATATTATGTGTATTGTACATGTAAGGAGAGGACTTATTATGAGTTTCAATAACTTGTGTCTGATCCAATTACTAAATTTATTGAAATAAAATATTATTACAGTTAAAGAAATGTTGTTAGTAAATTACATCAACAAAAGAAACAAGTGGATATTAAATGCAAGTGATCAGACAAGCTTTGAACTTTCATAGCAGCTTTCTAAGGGATTATTAAAAGAAAGGGACTCATGCCAAGTATAAGGTTGATGGTAGAAAAGCTATAACTGTCAACAGACTTAAAATGACAATTAAATGAATGAAGTTTATACAGAACATCAAAAAGAATTAACTCCTTTATGTCCATAGACTTTGTGGAAAAACTTAATATAAAGTTGTTTGATAGTACTAAGCACACTAGTCAGAAGAGATTGGAAATGTATTGATTGATTGATTGATTGTTTAATGCAAACTTTAGCAGTATTTCAGCAATATCGTGGCTATTGAACAGTTACAACAGGTGGACAAATGCCTAATTTTTCAGCTATATCATGATGAGAACAAGTTACATTCAATGAGAAAATTATGTGCACTTTGTACTAGGCCAAAATGCTTACCGGTAGTTGGATTTTTATAGTGCTAGCTCACTGAAACTACAGTCCGTGGAGAGACATGTTGCTCCACGTTAACCTGATTATGATTCAAACAGTCTTAGCTCTTCCTTCTATTGCCGTGTGCTTTGCAGACATACAACAAATACCATCTGTATAGTCTTTGGTTTGAGTAATAACGAGAGCTCACTTAGCCTTTAATTATGTGCATTAGCTAAAGATTTACAGCTTCTAATTAACCCTAGTTGGCATCTTCAAATTGTCCTCTTTCGTTTCATTATACAGTCAAACTTCGCTAGGTCGAACTTGGTTCGGTCGAACACTATGGATGGCTTGAACTTATTTGAAAGTCCCGTCAATTTCAATGTATCTATAATGTCTAATTTTAATTCTTTAAAAAAACATTTTAAAGACAATGGTATGATAAAGATTTATTTTTCTACATTTAAACATGACATAACATTCATATAATTACATTGTCAAGCATTCTCTACTGATTTCATTGGTTGATATTTACATATCACAGACAAATAACAAGAAATAAAAAAACAAAACCTACTGATCATTAAATAGCATATTTAAAGCTATTACCGTAAAATTAACTAAAAAATGCCAATGTGGCACTCAGTGTAGGCACTAGTTAATATAAAAATAATCACAAACATTAGACGGAGTTATCTCCCTTACAAAAACAAAGGGAGATAATTACATTACCTAATTTAGTTAAGGGGATAACTACCTAATGTATACAATTTTACATTAATATTGTATTGAGAAATGGCATCACATTTAGTAATTGACTTTTTCAATTTCGAGTAATTTATTTATTATTACATAAATATCATTGTATTGAAACCAATTAGATCTGCTGTTAAAAGATTACCTATAAAATTTGACATTTTGAAGATATCCTAGAGAGTATATCTATCATTTATCCTCTTGTCTTCTCACTAAATCCCCTCCCCTCCGTGTCATGCTAGATCTTAAAAGTCCTTCTTTGTTTTCAAAGGGGGGTCCTACAAACGCCCTTGTCTACGGGTGTGAGATTGATGGTTTCTTGGGTTTTCTCAACCAATAAAACTGACCACCACAATCTATAAATGATATATTGTTGAACATTGAATTATAAACAGCCATATTCCAATTCTTATATATGTACAACATCGTGTATTACTCTACATATAATTTCTAACACCGGTCTTAATTAACTGATATACATGTATTTGATTGTTTAAAATTATTTTGAGATACCAAAAGTATTTCTCTTTATCTGTGAAAAAAAAAAAGAAATATGTAAAATAATTTCAGCCTTTAATAATTAAAGTTAATTGAAATATATAATTTTGGTGTAATTTTTTTCATAAAATTTTTATGCATTTTTTTATAACTTTAATCAATTAAGGGGAGATAACCCAAAATACAAATGCAATAAAAAATAGATATAAAAATATTTCTAATTTGAAACTCAGAAAATATCAGAGCTAATCTAAAAATTAAATTAAGCTATGTTTTTTTGGTTTAAATATATTAGTTTTTAAGTATTTGGCAAGCTTATATCTAAGCACAAGTTTGTCTACGTCATGAAAAAAAAAAATTACAATAGAATACAAAAGATCTAATAAGAATATATATAAAAAATTACTAAAATTAAAAATAAAAAAAATTACACAATATCTTCATTGCATTACTATAAACAAATTTAACATGCTTTTATGTTGTTTGTATAAATTCTATAAATTCATTAAAAAAAAATTAATTCTAGAATGAATTGTTGCATTACTTTTCACAGTAGACGTACATTTAAGTATCACACATAAGTGTCGTCAGAATAAAAAATTTTCCAATTTTGTTTTGTGTACACTAGACAATATACAAAACAGCACCATGCATACAAAAAAACAATGCCACTATCATCAACAAGAAACGGACATATACATAAAAATGGATATTTCTTGTTCTACAAAAATATTTATGGTAAATGGTTTCTTATAGTCTACATTGATCAATAATAATATGAACTCCATTCATTGACTTTCAAGACCATTGTTATTAATAGAAGAATATATGCTTATAGAGACTTCTGGTGTACAATACCAACTCATGCTTGTCAGTCTTTCTGAGCTAACAAGTGAGAACTATCCCCAAATAACTATGGTTCAATGAAATGGTGTACAATATTCACTTGTACCTGTCACAATTGTTTTGTGTCTAAAAAGTGAATACCGTACACGAGCAACTACGGTAAAGTGTCTAAACCATGTACTCTAGATCAATATTTTGGGTACTGATTAACACAGGCTAAAAAAATATTAAACATCAGAACTATAGAGATGATCTTCACAAATGTCTAGTTCAATTGAGGTTCAGTTTATTAAAGTTTAACTGAATAAATAATTTGAGGTCGCCATGGTAATATCAAAAATTTTCATAATGCATATCAAAACATTTAAATGAAATGATCCATTTACCAGAAATTACAAATAACACTCAGAAAATGCCATTATGTACCCTAGAGACCAAAACCAAATGTATAAAGGGAGATAATTCATCACAAAACTTGTAAAAATACCAAGATGAACAGCAACAGTTTGGCTTCAGTGTTTGTTTTGTTGTACTGAAAATTATTTCTCAAATAATCTTTAATAAAGTTTTCTTGAATGCATATTTCATTATTTTACACTAGTATATGTCTATGTTCTTTTCTTCCATGTTGTGAAGTAGAATGAATTATTTATTATAGTATTGTCATAAATTTTTTGAGTTCATGAAATTTGTCTAAGAAAAAAAAAGCGTTTGACTATTTTCTGGTACAAAACATGTAAATTTTGACAAGAATAGTGCATGTTGTACTCTTGTAGAAGCTTATTTTGGTCACACTGTCATCTTGAAGTCACATTGATGAATTATGAGTATCTTAACTTTCATTCAGAGACATTTTTCTAAACTTCTCCTTCTAGATACATCTTCCTTCTTTGTCTCCTGTAAATACAATAGAAAATAAATAAATAATATAGAAAAAACATATCCATGAAGTAGTCTAATTTTACAAAGACAAGGAACATAACTCTGTCAACCATATTATTGTATTCAATTAAGTACCGTAATATATTTTCTTAACAACTTAAATACCAAGACAAGGGACATAACTCTGTTAACCATGTTCATGTATCCAAATATAACCTAGTAACGAAGAGTATAAAAAACCCCAGCAGTAAAACTTTACAAACTCATCTGACATTTGATATACATGTATATATCATTGAAATTTACTGTGTCTAAATAATTTAATTATTAAAACTAAGGTTCTCCTCCCTCAGGCATAGCTGACCTTAGCTTCTTTTTTTTTTTTGCTATACTGTTTCGGCCCTTTTTTTTTTTGCTGCCAAAGACTTTAAAATTATTTGGTTTTCCAATCTTCCAACTTTGAGCATACCTGATCAAGATTATTCTAGAAATGTTTTGTGTGCACTAAATTAGTTTTATCCTCATGACTAATCTGGAAGAGGTCTACCTCCAGAGTAGACTGATTACTGGTAGGAAAAGTAGGTCAAATGAGTAAACATTAGAGAACTGTATGACATTGTATATACATGTAATAACAAAGAAACACATAAAATTGGTTTGGAGGTAAGGTACACTATGAGATGGGAGGGAGTGGGGAGGGGTTTTGGGGTTTGCAAAGGAGCTTACACCAAACAAAGGACTGGTGGACATAGGTATAAGGTTATCGTACATGTGATACATTTTGTACCTATATTTTAGAGATGTGTATTCTGTAACTTTGCTATTTTCAAAAAGAAAGAAAAGTAAAAGTCTCTTTCTAGAGATTGCCACGCTGACATTTTGCTGATAATTATTTAAGAAAAAGTCAATATTTTCCATTTAGAGATGGATCCTTAATCATATTGCTATTTTTAAACAGGATGAAATAAAAATCCTTTCTGGAGCTTGACACTCTTAATATCACAAGGTTAAATTGACTTCTTAAAATGTAAAAAAAATGTATGTACTAAATTAGATATTCACTTTTTTTTCTTATATGTATTTTTTTAAATTTATTTTCAATTTTAGTCATATACATAATGATCTTTCCTTATAGTGTTTTCATAGTGTCACATATATATCAGATTAAATCCTAAAATCTACAGGGTTTTCACAAAGAAGGGATATGTATATACAAATTATCACAATAGAATATTAGATTTAATATCAAGTCATATACAGGTATGTTTGATTGTATCTAGAGTTTTGGCATATATTGGTATAATGTGCATCACAAATTCAACAAGTGTGCATACATTTAAAAAGTGCATAACAAATAACACACATGTAATAATAGTGACAAATTAATCAAAATAAGAAATATGTAAATATAATATATATATAACTGGCATTGATTCAAAAGATGATGTAACCTTATCTTAAAGTGTTGAGGACAAAACAAAAACGAAATTAAAACAGTTTAATGTTTTTTCAAATTAAACTGACTAAAACGTGTATGTTCTGTCACTCGATTACCCAATTGTTTCGGTGTACAATTATTTCTCAAATATGTATTGATTATCGTAATTAAATGTACATAATTACTTTAATACTTCACTTTCAGCAATTTTTCAACTAGGTTATACAAAGTTCAAAGGTCAAAGAATCCATAATTTCCTGAGAAACCCATGGAGCATTCAAAAGTAACGGGTTGACCTTTTCAAACATTACAGTAATGGATCAGAAGTCTTTCCACACTAAAATATTTTTCGACAAATTTCACATAAAACCAAGATTAAAAATAAATTCTTGTCAAGTGACTTCTTACTTGATTTTCATAAAATTTTCAGCATTAAAGGCCGAAATAAATATAGTTTCTTCTTTTTGTAATTTTCAAATAATTTTATGTCTACTTTTCTTTAAAATAAAATTCAAACACATATGTTTTCACCAAATATTAATATATAATGATAGAAAATTGTGAATTTATGATTGATTGATATATTGATGTTTAATGCCAACTTCAGCAGTATCCAGAATTTACATTTGTTTAAATCATATATGATTGCATAAAAAATTGAAAAGATTATACGAAAATCAAAACTTTTATTAATTCTGCTTTTAGAGGTGAAAAAATCAAGGAAATTGGATAAGAAATGACTTTATGAGAATGGTTTGAAAATAAGTGGTTTTATATGAAATATATAGGGAAATATATTAGTGAGGAAAGACTTTTGACCCATGAATGTAGATTAGGGCCTACAATGAGCTAATTGATCCTAGATCACCATATCCCCACCTCCCTCGATTATGTAATAATAATAATAATAATAATAACAACAATGAAAATTTATATAAAAGATTACACATAAATAAGCATGCTAATTTTAATGTGCCATTTTACCTGACAAACAACGCTGGTGTAATATTATCTCTGTGTATTATAAAAAAAAAAAACATTAAAAAAAATCTTTGAAAAAATCAGTGTGGTGACCTTTACCTGATAATTATATTATCTCTGTGCATTGAAAAAAAAAATGAAATTAATCTCATATACTAAGACTACTGATAGTATACATATATAATTGTATTCTGCAGGTGATCTAATTGAGCAACCACAAATGCACCGACTGTATAAATTTTTGCTTTATATAGTCATTTATTGCTATGACATCTTTATGAAATCTCGGAATTTCACTTTTGATGTCAAGTCATGCGATTTTTTTCTGGTCATGTGTATGATGTCTCTTCTTTTCTATTGAAATATCTTTTTTTTTCTACATTTTTTATGGATCTTATGCTATAGGACAAACAGAACAGTTAAATATCTTGTCTAGAAACATAAAATTAATTTGCATTCAGCAAGGAACAAGTTAGAAATGGTCATCAAGACTCACATTTCTACTGATTACTAAGTCTCATACAAAGGAAATTCATACTGTTGCAGTCTTTGTGCTAACCCACTTGCCTGATGCCCGGGACAAGAAAAAATGGATATGGACAAGTGAAAATTATGAAAGACTTTGTTTGAATAAATAGAAAATTATATAAATTTGGCTTTCGGGCAAGTAGGTGAAAAAAATTAAGGCAACGAATGCTGTCGAGAAACCAAGGTATGTATATTCTATATATAGACATTTATCCTCTCTTAATTTGATATGAAATGATAAATAATCCATTACTGGGTATCAGAAATGTGTGTCTGATCCTTATGTGTGGCTAAATTAGAATAATACAACCCTTTTTACCAAAAGAAGTGTAGCTCATTGAATCTGAAAATGATTGTCTCAAATATACTTTACTCTGCCAGGAAAATGAGCGACCATGTAATTATTATTTAATGTGTGTAAGAAGTGTCTATTTTGTCTCTGTTTCTATAATTTTTCAATTGGATTTTGGAACGTTGTTTTGAACAGTGTGGTATTTGTTGTTCATAATATTTCCATACTAGGTAAAGGGAGATAACTCTTAAATTGCTATAGACACATTTGAATTATATCTCTACCAGAGTTATCTTTCTTTGCCCTCCTCATTGATGAGAGAAAGGAAGGAACAAAAGCTGTTGTAGAGTTTGATTAATTATTAATATTAATTACCAATGACTATTGTAAGAAACATTATATCAAATGAAGCAAAATTGTGATATTCTAAATTATTATACTGTTCTCTCCTTAGTGATTATTTTCTGAAAAAAGTTATCTTTTCCGAACATCCGGGTATTTAATAATAGGAGGCAGTGAAGCCAGCAGAAATCCTCTGAATTTTACCTTGATTTCAATGGAAAATTTGAATTATATTCTTCTAACAAATACATTGTAGAATTTAATTGATTTTGATTTGATTTTTGGTGTTTTAATGCCACTTTCAACAATATTTCAGCTATATCATGGCAACCAGTTTTAGTGGTGGAGGAAGCTGGAATACCCGGAGAGAACCATCGACCATGGGCAAGCAACTGGTAAACTTTATGACGTGCGACTGCGAGTTGAGTGCACCCTTTTTTGTAATTCACAAAGCCGGGCGCGAACCCACAGTGTATTGGTGATAGGCTTGTATGAGTTGTTAGATCCAATGACCTAACTCATTGATCCACCCAGGCCCTTTGAAGAATTTAAATAAAATACAGATCTGATTTATTATCAACAAGAACCAGCAGTGTTTTTAATTACGATATTTAACTTCTGTTGGTAGATATAAAAAAAAATTAATATTATATACATTGAAGTCTATCCAGAAGATTTCGCTTGGCTTCACCACCTAACATTTTCTTTGTATCAGAAATGGTAATCCTTGATTGGTCAATAACTTATTGTGATGTCACTATGGAATCGAGAAAAAGAAAATCTTTGTCCTCAACGAATGTTTCGAATGAAGACCAGAATTTAAAAAAAAAAAACTACTTAGTTTTGTATGTAGCATTTATCTAATAAACACCACATCAATCAGGATTTAACCTGGCTCAATATTTTACTCTACTTCTAGCTAAAGCATTCTTTCATACATATAAAATAAGGTTCACTTTTTCTATATAGATATCTTTCCTTCAACCTGTAAAAACATCAAAGGTTTAAAATAACACTGAGTGTCCTTAAGGGATATTTTCAACAGTTATTCTGTAAGGCTCTACTTAAAACAAACATTGTTTTGTTGTAACTCAACTTAGTTTTTGAAGTGGAAAGGTATAGATAGGAAAATAAGCACTTTAGGTAAAAAATTGTGTTTTTCTGCTAATATTATTGGGGGAAAAAATATGGTATGTTGGTGTAGGAAAAACGTTTTTTTTTCTTTTTCTTTTTCATTTTAACCTAGATTATAAAAGACAAGTGATTGTCCAAAAATGACAATAGAACATTCAGGGTAAGCACTCAAAATGAGGGTCTGTAGCATTAGGAGGAACACAGATATTTTTTTTTGTCCAATTCATTTTGCAATTACCTGAAAAAACCAACCTTACTTTAATGGATTTTCAAATACCAAAAAAAGTGCTACAATAGTAAACGAAATTATCTTTGGACTTGAATAACTTTTGCTTTGTTTGGTTACAACAAAAAAAAAAGATACAGAAAATCAATAGCTTCATGAGTGGCCTAACCTTCCTTGCTTTAGACAATATATATCAATGACATACAACTGACCATTAAAACCCTCTATTTTTCAGTTATAAAACTAAAAGGAATGTCAATTCAAAATGAACACTTACCCCTTATTATCAAAAGAACAAGACATTTAATACTTGTTTGTACTATAGAGTATAACATATGACATACCAATCCAATAATTGTAGGAAATTATAAAAAAAAAAAAAAAAAAAAAAAAGATGAAAAAAAAGAAAGCAAGTTCTTCCATGAAGAAAGCAAAAAAATAAATGTCAAGATGAGAAATAAATATTTTCAGACGACTAAAGATATGTATATCTACATAATACTTACGTTGTCATAATTGGTTCTAATTTAGTTTTAATTCCAAATCTATCTGTGTATTCTGAATATGCAGGGAATTTCCCTTTCCGTTGTAAAACATCTGCCTTGTTTTCATTATGTAATATTTCATATTCTGCCGTTGTTTTCGGTCTAATGTCTTGTAAAATCCCCGTTCCGTTTAATGGAACTGATGAACCAAACCACGTTTGTGAATCTATAATAGAAGATTGATTAGTGAGTGATTGATTGTTGTTTAATGCAAAGTGAGCTATTTTTAAGCTATTTAACGACAAAAACAAGTTACCGATATGTCGAGATGTCTGCTTTAAACTAGACCAATGCAATGAGTTGAAGTTTTATTGTGCTAGCTCACTGAACAACAGTCTGTAGGTAGATGTATTACTCCACTCAGACACATATTTTTTATCCTAATTCTGAGCTACCCAGTCTTTCCTCTTGTTCCTTTATTGTACATGCTTAGCAGATATGTAGCAAATATCAATTTTATAGCCTTTGGTTTGACCAGACACAGACTCAAACCTACCAGTCACTTGAGGCAAAATGCTTGTTTCCAATCATGTCAATTCCGATCATGTTCCGTCTTTTTCGTGTCTTAACGTCTGAAATGTTAGGCAAATGACTTCCGGTGTTTATGCTATTACGGTGACAACGTCAACATAACAGATAGTCTAGATGCGGTAGATTATAAGTAATTCCAATAAGGACGCGCCAAGAAAACGCTGAGTAAATACTGTTTTCTTGATAACTGAAATATATCAAGACAGATCGTTTTCCTTTCATGATTCTGATTTACAATCACAGCAGTAAATAAAGAAAGAAAACAAATTTAAATTTAAAGAAGTAATTGTCTGTGCATTCAAATCTTTGATACAAATAAAATAATTAATTAATATCTGTCTTTTAGAGAAAATGTTAAGAATTCTTTAAGTTGATGAACGTTAAAATGCCACATATCGATTGGAGTTTTCGTTGTGTACATTGACACCGGAAGTTGAGTGCCTAACATTCCATCAAAATCACATGGTCTAGCATACGAAAATAACAAACTTTTGGCGGAATGGAACTGATTCGAAACAAGTGTATTGTATATGCAAATTAGTACCAGATATAACCCATAAATATAAAAAATTTGAATCCTGATGATAGACACATAGAATTAATATTCTAAGGCTGAAAATAAATTTTAAATAGTCTCAAATTTCCAAAAAATTTGTGAAGAGATTATACATGAAAATTCTGAATTTGAAGCAGGTTTTAAATTTTCAAGTAAAAAAATACAAAAATGTTATCCAAGAGGTGGGAGGTATCACATATCGGCATATCAACATTATCAAACAGCTTTATACAATTCCTAACATGTGCTAAGCCATGATTAAAAAAAAAAGAGAAAAAAGTCAAGCTTCAAGCTACATAATATTACATGTGCATCATATATAAACATAGCTGTGGAGATGATTATTTTTTCATGCATAAAGGTGTGTCTAGACAGTAAATTTTTTTTGTTCAAATTCACTTCAAACATTACCCGTGCACCTGTTTCAAACACAAATTTGACATTTTTAACACCTTTCCAACTTCCTTCCAATTTTTTACAGATAGACCCATCAAAGGTGTTTGACGACTTATTTAGACTGTCAAATTTGTGTTTGAAACAGGCGTACAGGTAAAGTTTAAAGGGAACTTGAATGATAAATTTGACTGTTCAAACGCACCTTTAGGTAAGCATTCTGTGAATGCTGCCAACACATGTTTTAATCTATTTTTGTGATTTTAATCAGAAAACTTACAAATCAGTTTTAATACAATATATCTCAATCCATGCAATATTTCATCTTCATATTTTGGAGCCTAGTTATACAAAATATTCATGCATTTTTTTTTTTTACAATTTATCTATAAAAGCTTTTTTAATCATTCTTGTATGATTTTTAACTTTTACCTGGTAAATACCGTCGACGGATAACAGCACCTGTTCCTTAATTATACAGGTAATAATTAAATATTAAAAAAGATTTCAAGCTTAATTAAGTTACTCCATGCAAACATGTTACAGAAATAAAAACGTAGATATCAAATTTAGTAAAAAAATATCAACAACATATAACAGCAATAACAAAGATATCTAGGAAGAGCTGTTTTAGATACCTAAAACTTATGTCTCCCCTTAATGCTGCCATCTGTACAACAATAAGTTACACATTATGAGTTGAATGATACTATTTAAAAAACCAATTATTTGACCTTGAGGTCAAAGGTCAAGGTCCCACGAAAGTCATTACGGTACGTGACACACCGCCTTATGGTCATGCACCCACATACCAAATATCATTGACCTATCTCAAAAGACAAAAAAGTTATGGTCCGGACAAGCTTCGCTGAGAAGAAGCAGAAGAAAAAATCAGACTAAAACAATATATCTTCCTTCATTCGAAGGGGAGACATAATTATGACAGGGTTTGTGTTATTAGCGTTTATCGTCACTTTCAAACCACAAGAGTGAGGGGTCGTTTGAATGTGTGTTAGGGGTATCAATATAAACTCTGTTTCTATAATTTTCTGATACGATTTTGGTACTGTTCTGACAGTATGGTATATTTTTGTTTTTAAATTTATTATTTCAACATTTTTCCAGCTATATTGTGACTATACCAAACTTATTGGGATAGGAAAGCCTTGATAGGTATAATAAACTTACCGGTAAAACAATTAGCCCTGGGGGAATATCTGGAGAGCTTTACACTCGAACTGGGTATCTAGTCGAGTGCAAACTCATGACAGTAGTGTTATCGTCTTGTGGTCAGCGTCATTAGCCATCCAAGCCCCTTAAATCTGATGTATTCTATTAACACTGTTTATGCATGTGGACTAGATTATCTCCCTTATGTCTGAACATTTCAACAAAACTACTAAGATTAAACAGGTCAATAGACTTACTAGGATTTCTCATTAGATAATACCCTTCTCCAGGTCGGCCATATTTCTGGTGAACAGTGCCATATCTGTTTGCATTTTGCCTTCTGTATAGTTCTGTGTTGACAAACCTATTGGGGTCTTCTGGTCTGTTAAAATGCTGAACTGTTCGAACTCCTGATATATACAGAAAAAGACAAAAAAATAAGCTTTGTACATAAATAGAATACAGATGCAAATAACCATATTAAAAAAAAATCTACAACATTGTCTGTATAAAAAAAGATAAAGAGACATGCGATGTTTTCTTTTCTGTTCAACTTTCTTCACGATTACAGTGAAATATTTATTTGTGTTTGAAATCTTCAGTTTCTAAATAATGTAATTTATTGAAACTATAAGATCAACCTCCCTGACAGATAAGAGATCTATAACTGATTGGTTACCATGTAAACCATTACTCTTCAACATATATATTTTATATTTTCAGTAAACTTATACAAGTGACAAGTGTTTGAGGAAACATCGCTTCAAAGTCTCAACTTATAGTCCAACTCTATGGTAAAAGATAAAGATTGTAGCATTTCATTTCAAATCTTAAAGTTAACTCAATGTTTGCTTGCAATTGGTCCACTGCACGATCAACTCACCTACTTTATCCGGTCCCCATCTTTGTGCTGCACCAAGTCTGCTGGCATTGTGGTCCTTAGGTGGATCCCGTTGCCACTGGGCATCAACCCAACAAAATGGTTGTGTTAGATGACCTCTAAACAAATGTTCATTAGTACATGTAGCATAACGGTCTAAGTACCATCCTTTCTCTGGATATGGTTTTTCTGGCTTACTGTACATAAAAAATGCCCCTGGATCCTGAAAATATCCCATACATATTATCAAGTAAAATTAGATTGAAAAATTACAATAGAAAATTTAACTTCTTTAAACCTCCAACCTCATCCTAGATACTGGTAATAATGTCAGTTTACCTACCGGTTCAATCTAATCAAAATTAATTGTTTGCCATATTTTGTTTTTCATTTTGATACAGTACAGTCAGAGACATACCATGATAAATCACTGTGATAGACGTATCACTCATCTTAGTGATACTGATATATATTTTTTTCTGTTTAATATATCTTCAAAATTTCTTTTGTATTTAGAGTGTTACTTGCTATCACTCAAAATGCACAAGAAAGTAAGTAAATAGATTAAACAGACCAAGTAATATATCAGTATCACTAAGAAGAGTGATATGTCTATCACAGTGATTTATCATGGTATGTATCTGACTGTACTGTACATTGTAAAACCAATATAACTTTATACAAGTATTGTATTTTCTATTAATAATTTACATAATGCACACAGAAATTTTTGACATATGTTTTCATGTTTCTAAAGCTTGTTGCTTTTATAATTGGAATTTGAATAATCTAAAATTTGTCGTGAACTATTGACTAATTATATGTTCTTATAGGAGTTATTTCCCTTACAACAGCCAAAATGGTGCCATTTCTCGCAAGAACAACGGAGAGGATAAATAATTTGAGTATAATTTTCTTGTAATTTGTAGATATTTGAACCTTGTAACAAATCAGAGGTTTAAATTTTATTCCAAATAGAAAATTCACTAGTTGTTACAACATTAAAATAACACATGGTCTTGCTGCCGGGGTTCAAAATATAGACTTTAATAGTTATGGTTCAATCGAAATCCTGATTTTAAGTCATAATTCAACCACAATCTTGTTCTTAGTTTTCAAGGGGGGTTCATACGAACTTCCCCCTGCCAATGGTGGTGCATTATCCTGATGAAAATTACATCCAAAGTGAGTTTTCTATTCAACAGAAACCATTACCGTTAAATCAACTTTACCTTTTGTAAATTGTTAATCTGTATATCTGTCAAGGTTGTGTAAGGATCTCTTGGTGTTCTTGGCTTTTTAGTAATCATATCCATCTCTCCAGTTGCCATGGTGATCTGTAAATAATATTTTATTTTCTAAATCATCAAAATATTAGAGCTGCATCGCTGATGTAATGGTTAGTGTGCTCGCCTCTGTGTGGTAGACCATACAGTACAGTCAGATACATACCATGATAAATCACTGTGATAGACATATCACTCTTCTTAGTGATACTGATATATTACTTGGTCTGTTTAATCTATTTACTTACTTTCTTGTGCATTTTGGGTGATAGCAAGTAACACTCTAAATACAAAAGAAATTTTGAAGATATATTAAACAGAAAAAAAAATATATCAGTATCACTAAGATGAGTGATACCTCTATCACAGTGATATATCATGGTATGTCTCTGACTCTACTGTAGATTTGAGCCGAGGTCAGGTCAAACAAGAGACTATAAAACTTGTATTTTGCTTCTCTGCTAAACATGTAGCATTATAAAGGAGTAAGAACAAAGACTGGTTGGTTCAGCATTATAATAATGTGATTGATTTAGCCATAATTTGATTCAAAGTGAAGTAACAAAGTGGCTTTCCAGCTACTTTTTCAAAGAAAAAAGCGTTCAATTGACTTTGGATAATTTAATAGAAAGTCACTTAACTTGATCAATTGCTGATAACTGTAAATCATGATGATATTGAACATTTTGGATTAACCTCTTACCAAATTGCAACAGATCACTGAAACCAATGCACAAGCCTGTCTGACTTCATACATACAAGTTATTACAAGTCTGTGTCGATTTTACTGGCCAAAGACTGCTATAAAAACGAATGCTCAAAACCAAATATTAGATGCATCATGAATACAATTTCTATAAGCAAATCCAATCAAATGAAGGCTACATCATATGTATGTACAAAAATCAATCTTTCAGATGAGCTTCGAGGTTGACACTATTATGTCGAATTCTAGACACTTCGGCACCAGGACACTTCGGCACCTATGTGAGACATTTCGGCACCCGGACAATTCGGCACCTCAAAAAGACAAATCGGCACTTGTGTTTTTTTCTTCTTTGATTTTACGTACAAAACTTCCAATCACCTTGAACAAATTCCAAATTTTCGGAAAAGATCCCGATCATGCCGATTCTAATCCCACGGTGTATATTCATAACGACTCCTTTCAGATTAAATCGGCGTTCTTGCCTCCTTTCCGAATCAGGAAACGCAACCTTTCGGAGCTGACTGATATGAAAACAAAAGGTATGTAAGACTTTTCTGAGCAGTTCACGGAACATTTCAATCATCATAGTAACTCAAAATAGCTTGAAAAGGGTTAGTTGATCTATCTTCTGGACGAAATCTGTGACACTAGGTAAACGGTGAGGTGAGTGTGTCGTACCAAGGATTTATATAAATCCTTGGTCGTACATAAATCACTTAATGTTCAAAATATGAGACAGACAATTAAATTATCACCCTTATTTTGCAATCTGGTACCGTCCTTGTTATACATTCGTATTTTATCGATTCATTTTTTCAGTAAATTTCCGAAAAATTGATGATTTACAAAAATCAAAGAAACGCCTCTTTTCCGATCAGTCGAATAAAACATCTATTCTGGAAACGATTCCTTTGAGAGTGTAAAGAAACGATTCCAGTTTCAGAAGGTGAATCGATGATGTTAAACAGTTTGAACAATATTATCATGATTGTGAAAACATGTAA
>MJUT01001363.1:94537-121654 GCA_002080005.1 Gigantidas platifrons | reverse complement strand
CCTTTCAAATGTTGGAAGCCATTGTTAAAATACACAGCAGCAAATGAAATCTGTCATCTGATTGGTTAATATTTTTCACGGCAGGGTAAGTGTTTTTACTTATTCGTAACATATAAGAAATATTGTAAATGATTTTTAGGTATATTATAATCATATAAAATCACTTCTAAAAGTAATTCTCACTGAATTTTTTTTAAAGCATATATTTCAAGCGTTATCAGAATGTGGGCGTGTCGTGAGAAATATTAACCAATCAGATGACAGATAATTTTCATTTGCTGCTGTGTATTTTTAACAATGGCTTCCAACATTTGAAAGGATTTATACCGGACTGTAAAACGTGAGTTACTGCTTTTCGTCTGCACTATGTGAACTGTTCTGGTGATAGTTGAGTCGAAGGCGTTCATAGGTATTTACGACAGTCAGGATTTATACGGATATTGTCCGCAATTGTGCTCTTTACTCTTGGAGTTTTACCGTTGACTGTGTCCGAGCAAAACGTTGGTGACCTATTTTGAAGCAAAGTTTAAGGTTTGCAGGGGTGCTCTGACTTCTAGAGTGAAGCAGTTGTGAAAAATTATGTCTCGTCGGAAAGATAAATCAATATGCTAGCGAATGTCAACAAAGATTGTTTGAATGTGTGATTTTTTAATATTTTTTTCAAGCCTGAAACAGAACTGGTAGTGGCTTAGCTACATTGGTCGTTACATCCCTTGTTAGTATATAGGGTATATAAGCCGCGTGACCTCTATGAAAGCGATTCAAGCCCCTGTGGTTTGTATAGACAAATACCGGGCTCACCAATAACATGCTTTTTCTTCAATATTCACATAAAAGGAGCTCCCATGTTCCTGAAATTTGACCCATACAGGATTTGATGTTGAATATTTTATTCCAAACTCGTTAATTGCATCCTTTTTATGATCATTGTGCAGCATGTTCGTTTTGTGAAAGGTAGGGGAACATGCGGTAGTGGGGAAAGAAATGTTAAAATTTGCATCGATTTTCGGAAGTCTCCTAGCTTTTCCCTCACTTCGAACGTAAGTCAAGAGAGAGAGAAGTCAAGTCGCCCTGTTTTTACTATGTGTGGTGAGCCCTGGAAATAGTTAATAAAAAAAGGTGTAGGCCAAGTCCAAAAAACATTGTCCTCCTTGTGATTTTGAACCAAAAAATTGATATTGGTAGTTTCCTGAAATATTGCTTACATGTACATGGTGACATAAACTGAAAATGCTAGGTTCTAGTCTGTTTCTAATTTGGTTTCCAATTCATGTTGTTTGAATTTTGTTTTACCATGTTCACTGTGTTTAAAAAAAATGTTTGACAATGTTTTTCTGCAACATAAAATTTTTTTGAATTGCCAAGTAAACACTCAAGTTTTATGTGCATATCAATGTTTTTCGTGCATCACAAATTGACTTCATTCTCTTAATCTTCTGTGTGTATGACCTTTTAAATGTAGGCTTTAGTTTGACATTTAAATAATATGACCTTGGTCGTTTTTTGGCACATGAAAACACATTAAAAGTTATATTCAGTTTAGTAGTTACAATATACAACAATAACTGAAATATATTAATGCTCTGATAAGACTTAACTATTTTCCGATTAATAATCGATTATGCCCTTCCGATTATTGCCGATAATCAATTATGAAAATTTTCCGATTCCCCACCACTAGTATATATAGTATATAGGGGCCCCTATATACTATATATACAATTTTTTTTTTAACTCTTTTTTTTTTATTTAATCATTGAAATTCAAACAACTGTGGTCATAATAATGCAGTATGTAGTTTTTTGTTTCCAAATTGCTTTAGCTGATGCTTGAACGGTGACTCAGGGCATAATCTAGGCACAGGACCTAAACATGTGTTTTTGGAAATTCAACAAGGGAAGGCCCTGTTTTTATGTGGTGAATAAACATAATGCAACCAGTCTTGTGATCTTCATATTTGGGGTATTAACAGTAAGGTGATGAAAGCCACTTAACCGTTTCCAATGACAACAACGTATCTTAATCGCATTTGCAAGCTATAACAAAAATCCGTATAACGGGCACCTGTTCCCATGCCCTAATCCGAGATTCCTATGCCGTTCGACGACCATTTAGAACTTGCTGTTGTCGTTGAACGTCAGAGCGCTTACCATAAACAAAACAGCGGATTTTCCTCTCCCACTCGAGAGAGGCACATTTCCACGTTTTGTGGCTATCAGATTTTATTTTCTATCCAAAACCCTAATATATATCGCTTCACCAATCATTTTTCTATTCATTCATAACCATCTTACCCTCAAAAATTGGTGTTACACTCCATTACAGCACAATTTCCCCAGACCATATGATTTCGTCATTTTGAACACTGACATTTTGAAATATTTGTCACGTGACTTCGAGAGAACTACTATTACCGCAATGTATCATGGGAGATGATTTGCATATATGATCTGACCTTGTCCAAAATAGGGGGAAACGTGCTCTTTCCGAAGCCCGCAGATAACACTGCCAAATGAATCTTTTCTATTCAACATATTTTGTATTATTTCCTTCTGCTCTGATTTGAGCTGTAGATGGAACTGTTTGTCCTGCAGAATACGCTTTATATCGTCTTGTATGTTTGTTTACATATGCTAATTTGCCGCACTGCATTTAGTATCTCCCCAGTGTGCGAAATTAGTGATAGACCTATAGACAATGTCTATGTAAAATCAAGTCGGTCTATGTTAAATTTTCAAAATTTTGTATATAATGTACAGTGAGGTCTATGTAACATAGAGATTGGTCTATGATACCACAATATTTAGTTTCACACACTGTCTCCCATCATGCAATGCATTGCTGTCATCTTTCAGTTAGTATCGCGAGATCACGTTAAAAAAATGTCAGTGAAATGACCAAATCATCGGGTGTAAGGAAAAAACGTGCTGTAATCGAGTGTAACACCACTCTCTCAGGGTAAGATGGTTATGAATGAATAGAAAAATGATTGGTGAAGCGATATATATTAGGGTTTTAGAAAATAATATCTGATAGCCACAAAACGTGGAAATGTGTTACAAATGAGATGCGGAAAAAAATCCGCTGTTTTGCTTATGGCAAGCGCTCTGACGTTCAACGACAACAGCAAGTTCAAATGGTCGTCGAACGGCAGAGGAATCTCGGACTACCATGCCCATGGCCTTGCTCACTTAATCTTAATCTTCATACTCTTACTTCTACTTCTACCATACTGTGACCACCGTCATCTGGCTGACTATTCTGTCACTTTAGGTGTGCGCATGTGATAAGTTAAATCGGTGCTTTACATATTTACAGTGAGAATAAAAACAGAATGACAAAATATTTTACTTGGTGGTTAGTAGCCTCTTGAGGGATTCGAGGCTACTTGCGGCAGTCACCGAGTTGGGTAAGGTGTTCCAATCCCGGATTGTTCTCGGGTAGAAGGATTCTTTCCTGGTTGTTGTATTGCATGATGGTAACTGGAAGCAGTTACTGTTTGTATTTCTAAGTTTCCTGTTGGTTGGTATTAATTTGTGATCTTACCTTTATTACACAGTTTAGTTTTGTTCTTGTTTAAGTTCACATAAAAATAAACATATGAATACTCAAATTAGATCATGCAAAGAATGGGGGAAAGTAAAAGAAATTTACTCTTTTTTGAACTTACAAACTGGTGTAGAAAGGAAACCGGAAATTCTTCCGTTGCTACAACTATTCACTGCGGTCTCTTGACAACATAAATCAGAATACAGCTAACAATAATAAAATGTACATATTATCTATTATGAATAAATAAAACATTGTGTTTGTACAAAGGTTACACATTTTTATCTAATTCTATCTTGAATATTTTTTTGGAAATGCATTTGCTGCGTTCCCGTATGCGCATGCGGTAATTCTTACTTCCCCTTTTCCGCGAAATTTGTGAAAATACGAATTTTTATGGTAATTAATGTGTTTTGGTTTATTTTGGCGATGGTTTTCCCCATTACTGATCACAGTCTTTTTACATAAGTTCCAAACAATAACTCTCCATAGATTGTCAGACTTTGAACATAGCAAAATGATGTATTCTTTGTTTAAAAAACAACAAAAACAACATGTATCCTCGCGTCCGTTAAAATCGGTCAACACCTGAAATCGGTCACCATTTTGGAACGCACTGTGACGTGAGTTCAGATGTCGATGGCGTCATTTATCCTGCAAACTGCGTCCAGAAATAGATAATGAATTTACTTTCACTTTGATCAAGACAACAATGAGATTTAAACAGATAAGAAAAGATATCCTCGTGTATTGTAAAGTCGAGACCCTAAGACTATTTTGTCTCAAAACATTTCTAAAATAACTGCAACTATTCTATAAATAACATAATCAAGAATAAACATACATCTAGTCTCTTGTGGTACCGATTACATTATTTTTGCATCCTTAGCAAGTGATTAAAAATCCATCTGAAACTTGGAGGGTATTTCCACCATGTTTTGTAGAGTGTATTGTAAAGTCGAGACTCCATATTTGCATACGGTTGTGAAAAAATGAAAGATGATACAAATTCAATTTTTTCAACTATAATTAAGATAACTGTTTGTAATAGCAATCACAGTTAAAAACATTTTTTTTCAGTGTCATATAATATAAAAAACCTAGCATTACACCAAAATTGTCTATTTTGTCTCAGCAGAAAAAAAAAATTTTTCACACAAAATAATTGTCATAATTTATTCATATTTCATGCAAATAACAACAATGTGGGTCAATACAGTATAACTATATTAAACAGAATATACATTCTTTCATTTAGCCATATGTTTAAGTCACATGGCCAAGTGTTTTGAAAGGCTACAAGTTGTTATTTTGTTTCACTCATTGTCAGACTTTTTACATTCTACAGGTTAGATAAATAAGAAATCACATGTTTTGGGAGACATTTTTCTCAATTGATTAAACCCACGAGTCCAAATTCAGTCATATTACCTTTAACCCAAGTTTGTAAACAAAGCAGCCGATCGTGTCTTCCGTGACCCTGGTGACCCAAGGCTCTAAAAACGGCACAGAAATGTTTTCTTAAAAATGGGCATTAGCAAAAATGGCGGAAATTGGCATCTTGAGGGTTTCTTATGTTATTTTACCTGTATGAATCTCATTTTTGTTAAGATACTTGGTAATTTCCAACTAGGTCATCACTATTATTGCTTGACAGTCACAGGTCACGTGCTCGCTACGACGTCATCTAACGAATATGCAAATTGCCCGATCCTCGACTTTACAATACTCTCGACTTTACAATACATGACGATATCTATGGGTTTTGGTGCCATTTTACTATTACCATTTTCACTTAATAATCAAATTTAAATATTTCCAGAAAAACACAGTCCATAGTGGATAATTTGCATATCCTGTGTTTGTTTACATTCCACTGCACATCTTGACCTATATTTACAACTCCATTAAGTTTAGGAAATGACATTGTGTTTTCGTTTTGAAATTAAGTAATTCCTTAGACAATTTTCAGATATTTTAGCGGGAATTTGTGGGTAATAAATGAATTACATGGATAAAATTGTACGTGAAAACAGAGATATTATCTGCTGAAAACAAGTGACAGCAAATACAATTTAATGAAAAAATGGCGAAATATAGAAAAAGCAAATTAAAAAATATTGTAAAATACAATCTCCTAGGCCTATTTGTGTTCCACACGACTATTTTATGGTTGACCGATTTCAGATAACGTGACTTGGGTGCCATCACAAAACATATGCAAACAAAAAAGATCAGCGAGTCGACATTTCTTCATCAAATTAAACGAGGTTTTGGTATTTTATTTGGCTTAAAAGTGCCCAAGTAAACATGGCATTTATCTTTGGTATAAATACCAATTTGAATGAGAATAATAAGAAAATGTCTTAACTGACCGATTTACGGTCACATGTGGATACTACGATGTCAATAAAAAGTCCCATTTGTACAGTCGATATCAGTATGCACATTTGGGAGAATCTGTAACAGTGTCTTGTTGCATGGCGCAACAATTTTCGGATGGGCTTTAACTACTAAAATCTGAATCCATGTAACAACTATTCATTTGATTAAGAACAGGTGGTACTAGTCCGAGATTCCTCTGCCGTTCGACGACTATATTTACATCTGGCTGTTGTCGTTGAACGTCACAGCGCTCTCCATAATGAAAACAGCGGATTTTCCTGCCCATCTCAGCCGTGGCACATTTCCACGTTTTGTGACTATCAGATTTTATTTTCTATCCAAAACCCTTATATAAATCGCTTCACCAATCATTTTTCTATTCATTCATAACCATCTTACCCTCAGAGAGTGGTGTTACACTCGATTACAGCACGTTTTTTCCTTACACCCGATGATTTGGTCATTTCACTGACATTTTTTTAACGTGATCTTGCGATACTGACGTTCAACGACAACAGCAAGATGTAAATAGTCGTCGAACGGCAGAGGAATCTCGGATTAAGGTGGTACTTGAGTTGAGCCATGATGAGGTAATGCCAATGGGATTCTAAAAATAAATATTACCAAATTCTCTCAACCCCAGGGGCTTGTCTATCTTAAATATATATCATATTTATATTCTAAAGGTAATGAAGAAACTCGATACACTTGTCATAATTAAAACTTAAAAGCATAGTCATTTTCCATAGTTATCTTTGAGGTATCGGTATTAGACCCTTGTAAGCAAAGATCGTAAATATCTCTGATTGCAAGGATTCAAAGAAATATGTATTATTGGGAATATTTTGTTTGCACTTTCTTAAATTTGAGTTAGACTTCCTGTGAATGGCGATATTGGTTTCTGATTGGCTCCTCCCTGCATGATTAATTAATGGAACAGCAGACATGTGTTAGTTTGGTATGGCTGCCATAATATTAAAGGATTTTAAACCATCAAATACCTTAGTTAAGTAAAAATAAACATGATCATTGGAGTTCAACATATAAGAGCTTAAAAAAAAAATCATATTTTGCAAATAAGAAATGACACATTTTGTTTTCCAATATCTTTTATTAATTGGAGTTGACCATGCTTTTTTGTTGTTGTTATTTGCTCATATGGTCGACGACATTAGGATGTATATTTTGAAAACAGTTCGCAGCTACTATTTAGTGTATATTTTAAAGAAGTTAGTTAGAAAGAGTGAAAATGGAGTTCAGATAATTTTGCAATATTTTATCCATCATGATATCATTTAGATACGATAACATAACCCTCATTCCGCTTGTGCTCCATTTAGGGTTACGACTTGATCCCATTCAACGTATGGGAGCAAATTAAAATTTTCGTTCCGTGAATATTTCAACTTTCTTTTTGCATATCTGGTCATAACTTATTATTCCCTACAATGTTTAAGTAATGGTGATACGAAATAAGTGTTACAATACCTGTTTCTACCTTCACGATCGATTTCGTATTCGAAAATTGTATCTTGTCTGCCATAACACCTTACGTAGACTATTGCGTTACTTGTAATGGGCGGAGCCTATCCATATATGTGGATCTGAATGCCAAATATGGAAAACTTTTACTACGATGTTTACAACCGACATCTAAATAAGGATATCTCCAAAACGAGGCATGTGCACGTGAAATAGCAACTTGTAAACAAAATGTCGTACAGAAAGAAGATTTCATGCATTCAAATTTTTAGATGGATATAAGTCTACCATGGATTGATGCAGCGTTTACTTAACACCTCAAGGTTTACCTAAATATATTTATCTTTCACCCCCGTTAATGTTTCCAACCACTTACAACGGAATTAGAACAAAAAACAGACCGGTGTTAATCACTCCGGGCGCTGCTCCCATACGTTGAATGGGATCAAATCGTAACCCTAAATGGAGCACAAGCGGAATGAGGGTTACGTTATCGTATCTAGATATCATTGTACAATATGTCTTGTACAACTGTATGTATACACTGAAAGCTGCTTTGATGTTTTGTCTATTTGTCTATATACATTGTCTTGTGATGTAACACAGGTAATCTGTTCACATGAAATTAACATGTAAAATGGCTCGGGCTGGTCTGTCTTTACATGAATTTAATATGCAAAAAAGCAGGTCTGAAACACATTCCGCTTGGATGATACTTCTATAGTCTTTGTCAAGCAATCCATTTTTTTAAAAACATGGTTGTTATTTTTTTTACATGCCCATTCCTTTTCCTTACCAGTTTGCATTGAAAATCAAATACTCCATCACAAGGTAAAATGGTCCATGTGTATATATATTTGTGGTCATGGTCATATGGTAATTGGATTTTCAAATATCTGTGCAATCAGTACCTATCACCACTGAAGTTGTGAGTTTGAAACCCATTCATGGCGAGGTGTATACGATACAACATTATGGGATAAAGTTTCTCAGTGGCTTGTGTCAGGTTTGTGGTTTTCTCCAGGTACTTCGAAATCCTCCACCAATAAAACTGACCACCACGATATAACTGAAATATTGTTGAAAGTGGCATTAAACACCATAAACCAAACCTATATATATATAATTCTCTCTTTGACAATTTGAATGAATGATTATGTCTTTGACTTTCTCTGCAGAGATTTAACATTATATGGTCGTCATCTTTGTTTCTAATGGGATGCTGAGTTGTTTACCTCACTTTTTAAACTTTGCCTCTACATTTTCAATGAAAAAAGATCTGTTTATGTTAAGCTACATTGTATATCTGAGTTAAATATGACACAATGTTGTCTTACATCATCTTGTCTTCATTGATGTTTCTCTATAAAATAACAACTTGATGCATTAGTGCTTTCTGACTGCATAAATACCATGCCTTACTGCATATTTGGGGAAACTCTGAAAGCACTATATAAAATAAAATTTATATTGATTTAAAAAATGTTATTTGTTCAGTGGTGTTTGTGACTATTAATTCGAGTTTCTGAAGTGTAAACCATTTTGTTGTTAATTCTGTCATTTAATTATTATGCAAGCATGTTACATGTATTTATACATATTTTGTTTTACATTGTAGAAGTGCAATGAATGGAGCTGCAAAACAGAATCATGTGAATGGAGGAACTGATAATCCAGAAAAAATTGTAATTCTTGATGCTGGGGCACAGTATGGTAAAGTAAGTATTCTGTCAAGCTTGATTTGTTATTGTACGTGTACTAACAAACTTTTGCATGGTATTTCCTTGTAATCTGCTATAAGTTAATGTATATTTACATCTTTGTACCGTAGAAACAAATTCCATAATGATTTATTTTAGCTAGTAATGTTAGGCAATAGCACTAAATAATCAGATTAAAATCATGTATTAAAAATGTGCAACCCTTAAATAAACGATAGAGAATACCGAAGGACAATCCATATATAGAAACTGGTAACATAGGGTACACAAGACGAAGAAAAACAAAACAAAACAAAAACAAAACACAGTATGTGTTGGACACTACTGTACTCAAGCAAAACATGAACCCTCCTACAAACAACTGGAGGTAAAGACGAATTGAACATAGTTTTTATGCCGAAATCGTAACGGATATCACAACTCGTTCGATACAACTTAATTTAGGCTTTATTCTAGGTAAAACCATATTGATGGTGTAATGATTAGCATACTCGCCTCATATACAGTAGATCATAGGTTCGAGCCTGTGTGGGGTCAAAACAATAACATTTGCTGATTCTCTACTAAGCACGCAGCATAAAGGAGTAATGAGCAAAGACTGGTTGGCTCGAAATCAGGATAATGTGTCTGATTGGAGCGACATGTTTACCTGTACACTGTTCTTTCAGTGAGCTATCATTGTATATATCCAACTATTACTAAGCATGTTGGTCTTGTACAAAGCATGCATTATCGTCCCCCGACGCTTCGTCGAAGGGGACTATAGAAATGGGTGTCGTCCGTCTGTGTGTTTGGTTTCCAGATGATAACTTGTGAATGAAAAGTCAGATTGAAGCTAGGTGTGGCATTTAAGTGTATTTTATGAATATCTATGTCAAGTTCGATAATGACAATTTTTCGACAATTTTTACTAGAGTTGTGTCCCTTTTTATACCTCAAAATTGCTAAATATTTGGTTTCCAGATGATAACTTGGGAACAAATAGTCAGATTGAAACTAGGTTTGGTATGTAAGTGTATCTCATGAATATCTAGGTCAAGTTCGATAGTGATCATTTTTCGACAAATCTTACCAGTGTACATCCCTTTTTATACTTCAAAATTGCTAATTTTTTGGTTTCCAAATTATAACTTGTTAACTAAAAGTCAGATTGAAACTAGGTTTGGTATGTAAGTGTATCTCATGAATATCTAGGTCAAGTTGTACTCTTTGCTAATGATGATTTTTCGACAAATCTAACTAGAGTTACTCCCCTTTTTTTTACTTCAAAATGGTCCTTGGGTGGTCCCCTTTCAGAATTATTTAAGTCGGGTGAGTGATACAGGCTTACTTGAACCTCTAGTTTACAGTAGTTTCAAAATTTAATCTTGCCATATAACCTTGGCGTCAGGGGGCCAGTGGCCAACAGCCTTTTATTCTTCATTTCATGATATAGTAACTTCTTTTCATTATGATATCGTTGAAAGCTTGCTCAGTTGGCATTAAATAATAATTGCTCAATGTTTTATGAGCTAGACAGAGTACATTTTTAGTGAAATCGGTACATTAGCCCCTCTCTTATAAGATGACCTCTTCTACAAGGTAAAACTGTCCTTATAATGGAGGTGGCCTTTTTTGAGGGGGACACTAGTAGTATTTTACTATCTCAATGCATCTGAAATTTGACCTGGTTAGGCCAAAAAAAATATGTGTGTTTAGGGTTTCCCTACCTACATGCACCCTATTTTTTTGCTCTCAAAAATGCCTACCCTAACATTTTTATGGTCATTTTGGCTTAAGCACTGTTAAACTTTGGATTTCTTCCCCATTAACTTAATGTAAAAAATATTTTGAAAAAAAACAAATTCCCTACCTACCTACAGAGTTCTTGAAATTTTTTTGGTTGTGTCAGACATTCGGACTGACAACCTTCAAGATTTTGTCAGTCCGAACAAACTTTTGTCAGTCCGAACATTTATAAATAAAATCCGGTGCGGGANTTACAGGATCGCATATTTATCGGACATCCGGACCGACAGAGGGACTGAATTTATCGGACATTTAGATTTGTTATCGGCAAAACCGACAAAACCGACACTTTTCAATAACTCTGTACCTACCTACCTACCCTATTTTTTTTTGGGATGAAACCCTAAACACACATTTTTTGTTGTTGCCTTATTGGTGTGGCCTTATAAGCGGGGGATTGAGGGATTACTGTACGACTTGTACCCTAAATCTTTGTTAGACTTGTCAAGCTTTCTGTGTTCTATTGATTATAATTTTTCTCATTTTATAGGTTATAGACAGAAGAGTTAGAGAACTAAATATAGAATCTGATGTTTTACCATTGGATACTCCAGCTTTTAGAATAAAGGAAAAAGGGTACAGGTAAGTAATGGTTTCTTATAGTTGAATGTATTTCAGAATCACAGTGGTACGGAAATATATAGTTATACGATCCATTTTCTTCGCATAGAAAGGGACATTCACTGGTAATACCATCAAAACAATGTTTAAATACTGATAAGCCTATGGTAGTTGGATTTTCAACTACATATGCAGTCAGTTCCTATCACCACCAACATTGTGAGTTCGAATCCCCCTAAAACGAAGTGTACTCGATACAACCTTACAGGGCTCACCAAACCAGGCGACTTGGGCGACAAAGTCGCTCCAACTCGGCCCAAAAGCGAAATTTCAGTCGCCCTGTTATTTTGAGACGTCGCCTATAAATTTTCAATAATCATACTTTTTCTTCAATATTCACGTAAAAGAAGCTCCCATGTTCATGAAATATGACCCATACATGGCTTGATGTTCAATATTTTATTCCAAACTCGTTAATTGCATCCTTTTTAAGATCGTTGTAAGCACACGTTCGTTTTTGTGAAAGGTAGGGGAACATACAGTAGTGGGGAAAGAAACGTTAAAATCGGGATCTATTTTCGGAAGTCTCCCAGATTTTCCCTCACTTTCGCCCTTAAGTCAACTGAGAGAGAAGTCAAGTCGCCCTGTTTTTACTATGTGTGGTGAGCCCTGACATTATATGATAATGTTTTTCAGTGACTTGTGTAAGGTCTGTGGCTTTCTCTGGGTACTCCGCTTTCATCCACCAATAACACTGATCGCCACGATATAAATGAAATTTTGTTGAAAGTTGTGTTTAACACCATAACCATAACGGTTACCCTAACCTTAAATACTGATAAATGAAAATTTGTATTTAATTAACAATTCCAAGTGTTTGTTAAAAATATCACAAAGAAATATAAATGATTAAATTTGATATTTTGAAGATAAACGTCTATCCTTCCTTTTGTTTACCAGTATAATATATGTTGTCTAGCATAAAGTATGACATAAATAATTTCTTGTTAAGTCTTATTGCAATATGATTATGAAAAGAAAGTTTAAACAATGATGGTCAACAATTCGACCAATATCAACAAAGAAAACAATCGCCTCTCACCTCAAATCATTGAAGATAGAAAAAAACCATGACATATAGTGTTGGAAATTCAGGTCCTGGCTTGGAAGAGACATAAAAATGTGGCTGGATTAGACTGGTTAATGGGATCTCAACCCTCCCCATCTTGATAATGGATCTCCTACGGTAATTCAAATAAACAAAAACAATAAAAACCTACACAGATTTACTTCCACTCAAAAAGACTATCACAAAAATGAATGACAACATCAATATGGACAGTACAATAGCAGGGTCAATGAATTCTATTTTTAATTGGGTTTTTTCAGAGCTATTATAATATCAGGGGGACCTAACTCTGTTA
Organism: Gigantidas platifrons; assembly: GCA_002080005.1. Taxonomy (NCBI): domain Eukaryota; kingdom Metazoa; phylum Mollusca; class Bivalvia; order Mytilida; family Modiolidae; genus Gigantidas; species Gigantidas platifrons. The sequence goes on along the minus strand of MJUT01001363.1, from coordinate 108,744 downwards.
ATGCAGAAGATGCAGCACGGTATGATCCAGATATTTTCCGATGTGAACTTCCCGTTCTTGGCATTTGTTATGGAATGCAGGTTTGTAGTTGAATCTTGTAACTGATGGTTTGTATAAAGGGTTAATTGATTTCTGTATGGATATTAAAACAAAAGAGTTTGGAGAAATGTTGAAATCACTGAAGTGTAGACAACCTGAAAATGATGACGTCGTAGAACTTTGTGCACATTGACATTTTGTGAATCATGGATGTTTTCAAGTGTATCAACACCATGTGATTTCTATATAGACTTATCCTTGATAAAATTTGGATAAAATAAAAGATTGGTTAGGTTTTATGATGTTTAATGCCACTTTCAGTTATATCGTGGCGGTCGGTTTTATTGGTGGAGGAAACCGGCGGATCCGGAGAAAACAACTGACCTGTGGCATTTCACTGACAAATTTTATCACATTGTGTTGTACACCTCACTGATCGAGATTCGAACTCTAAACATCAGTGGTGATGGGCATTGGTTGCATAGGTAGTTTTGAACTACCACTGCCACGACATCCCCTTCCTTGATAAACGGTTGATGGCCAAAACACTGGATAAAATAAAAGAGTAATAATGTTGATCGTTTAAAAAATAAAGCAAAGTTTTGTTATGTCTGAGCAGATGGCCATGTAAGAGGAAGTAAACAAGAAAACAAAAAGACTTATTTCAATATGTTTACTATAAATCTACAGTCATACCTGCCCATGTGTTCACCTCTATTGAGCAGTCACCTGTAATCTAAAAGGTCACCTTTATTTTGTCCTGTCATAGAAAATTTCATGAGTTGAACAACTTTTAAGAAGTCACCTGTCTTATAGTTATAAGCTTAAGACCACTTTTTCTTTGTCCCAAATGTGACCTCTTATTACAAGTTTGAATGTGTTATTATTGAACAAACAGATGCGCTTAGCAGCCAGAGTTATATAAGTTGAGAGGTTAAAAGTCTACTGGGGTTTAGACGTGATGAATGAAGGGTTGTAAATAACTTTTATCAGAGAGGTTCAAATCTACAGACTTAATCAATGAATTCTTGTATCGAAGTGTCTGCTATCTAAGAAGTTAAAACAATCTAACAGTGTTTAGACTTGGTTAGTGAATGTTTGCATCTACATTTTCCACTAGTTGAGAAGATTAAAGATAAAATAAGCTGTTATTTGTACTTACTTATCGATTGTTTATTATGTGACTTTGTAGATGTTAAATAAGGAGTTCAATGGAACGGTTATTCAAAAAGAGGCCAGAGAAGATGGACAATTTTCTATCACTGTTGATACAAAGTCAGCTCTATTCAAGTAAGATGTATAGATTCTCCTTCTGCTACCAATGTATTACAATATTTCTCCACTCGAGATAGATATATCACTTGTAACCAAATGACAATACACACATGCTAACACACATTTGTAAACTACTGTGTAACAAAACGACAATATACACATGCTAACGCACATTTGTAAACTACTGTGTAACCAAACGACATATAGAAATGGGTGTCGTCCGTCTGTCCGTGTGTTTGGTTTCCAGATGATAACTTGTGAATGAAAAGTCAGATTGAAGCTAGGTGTGGCATGTAAGTGTATCTGATGAATATCTAGGTCAAGTTCGATAATGACAATTTTTTGACACTTTTTACTAGAGTTGTGTCCCTTTTTATACCTCAAAATTGCTAAATATTTGGTTTCCAGATGATAACTTGTGAATGAAAAGTCAGATTGAAGCCAGGTGTGGCATGTAAGTGTATCTTATGAATATCTAGGTCAAGTTCGATAATGAAGATTTTTCGACAAATCTAACCAGAGTTACTCCCCTTATTTTACTTCAAAATACTAGTTTACAGTAGTTTCAAAATTTAATCTTACCATATAACCTTGGCGTCAGGGGACCAGTGGCCAAACAGCCTTTTATTGAATTTATTTTTATATAGTTCTAAATAAGAACTGAACAAAGTTATACTCGTCTTGGCCAGAGATCTGGTGCTCATCGTGAGAACGGTGAATTATTTTTAATATTCGACATGGAATTTTCAATATTCGATATGGAAGATTTCTCAGCAACTATTGATGGCAGAAATCTGATATTTGGTCACAAACTTCATATAGGTATGCCATATTGTGGGAAGCAGTTTTGGACCCGTCAGATTCCTACTTCCTGTTTGCCGACTTAGTTGGTTTTTATACACATTGAACATATATGCACATTTTTCGTCACATTTTTCTCAGCAACTATTGATGGCAGAAATCTGATATTTGGTCACAAGCTTCATATAGGTATGCCATATTGTGGGAAGCATTTTTGGGCCCATCATATTCCTACTTCCTGTTTGCCGACTTTGTTGATTTTTATACACATTGAACATATATGCTCTTTTTCGTCACATTTTTCTCAGCAGCTATTGATGGCAGAAATCTGATATTTGGTCACAAGCTTCATATAGGTACCCCATATCGTGGGAAGCGTTTTTTGAATCGTCAGATTCCTACTTCCTGTTTGCCAAACAGTGGGGGTATCATATGTGAGCATTAGCTCACAGTTCATCTTGTTATTTCTTTTTATGACAATACAAGCATTGTCACAATAGAAAATATTATAAACATCCGACAATTAAAATAAAGTTGCTGTTTAAAACTTCTAATAAGCATATACTAAAGTGTAAAATATATGTAATAAAAAATAGAACTACTCTTATCAAAGGTAAATTGCTTGTAACCAAACAACGATAATAAATCACTGATGCTATTGTCATTCCTGAATTACTGCATATTGTGATTAATTGATTATCTATTTTAGGTTTTACCTCTGTCCGTACTTCCGTCAGTCCGTCCATCCCAAGATATTTTTCGTCGCATTTTTCTCAGCAACTATTGATGGCAGAAATCTGATATTTGGTCACAAGCTTCATATAGGTGGGCCATATTCTGGGAAGCGTTTTTGGACCCGTCAGATTCCTACTTCATGTTTGCCGACTTAGTTGGTTTTTATACACATTGAACATATATGCGGGGGTATCATAAGTGAGCATTAGCTCACAGTTCATCTTGTTATCATGGGCTCATTTTCCTGCTCTCTGTATGGGAAGGAGATAACTCATGCATTGCAAAAGATAACCATGTTTTTAATATTTTCTCGTCAACATCAAAACTAGTTGGAAGTGACAGGATTGCAATGTCTCAGCTGCATGTGGAATGTTTTTGTTATCAGTTCAAATAAAATACAAAAAAGATTTTCTATTATTGCATTTTAAGGTGGTACCTAACACTACAGGGAGATAACTCTTTAAAATCAGTTGAACGTTTTGATCATATGATGTTTGTATACAGATTTCAAGCATCTCGGTGATCAAAACCACAGAGAGAAAAGCCGCTATGTGGCTAGTGAATTGACAGCTCTGAGTCTGTTGGTTGGAATTTGTTAAAATTTTGATATTTATTACAGTGGATATATTCAAACACACTGCCAAAAAAATAAGAAAATTAAACGAGCAGATCAAATTTTACCTGAAGTGTAAGGTACCACCTTAAGTAGATTATTTTTTCTAGAACTTACAGAAAATGTTTAATAAAGAACTTAACAGAAATTGTTAAAATATCATTATAAAATTATAGCAAAAAAAACTGAACACAAAATATGAGATATGTAATCAGATTTTATTTTATGTCATATTGGCTACTCTTATTTATTACATTATATATACTTTTAGAGGTCTGGATAAACAGCAGTCAGTATTACTGACACATGGTGATAGTATTGATAATGTTGCCAAGGGATTCAAAGTTATTGCACAATCAGGAGACATAGTAGCAGGTAGGTTTAAACAACCATTTGGTCATGATCGTATGGTAGTTGGATTTAAGACTACCTATGCAATTAGTGCCCATCACCACGAATGTGAGATTAAATCCTGCTCAGAGATGTGTACGTGATACAACATTATGTAATATAGTTTGTCAGTGACTTGCAACAGGTCATGGTTTTCTCCGCTTTCCTCCACCAAAAAAATGAACAGCCATGATATAGCTGAAATATTATTAAAAGTGGCATTAAACACCATAACCCAAACTCAGACCCACTCAAAATGTTCAAAACAATAACAAAATGGACTGAAATGACAAAAACATTCATTGTTCCAATCATTTTCAAGAGTGTTTTTGTCACATCCGTACCATAGTGTACTGTTATCATTTCTTACCATTCACTCTCCATGAATCAGGTACCAGGAGATTGTTATTTGAATACTAGATGATAAAAGATGACCTTTAGTGGGAGGGGCCTGATAAGAAGGATGGCCTTTAGTGGGAACAGCCTGATAAGAAGGGTGGCCTTTGGTGGGAGGGGCCTGATAAGAAGGGTGGCCTTTAGTGGGAGCAGCCTGATAAGAAGAGGGGCCTAATAAGACGGGTGGCCTTAGGTGGGCGGGCCTGATAAGAAGGGTTGCTTTTGATGGAGCGGCCTGATAAGAACAGAGATGCCAACATCTCCGATTTCGGCAGAGTTTCTCCGATTTTTGCCCCCAAAATCCGCTCTCCGACTAGTTGCAAAATCCGGTTTTTTATTCGTGTCCGCTTCGTGTTTGTTTTAATCGGTTTCGCATAGGCGCTTCAAATGTTTTTCAGTTGTATCGTAAAGCGTTCTGATGATATCGAAGTATAGTATGTGATTTGATCAATATGGTGGCTTCACCGCCGATGTCTCCTGTAAAAAAAAAGAGAAAAATAGAACACAAACAGAAGTTTCTCAATGAATATAAACAATTGTTCCCTTGCTTCAACAATTCTAAGTGTGGTGATTCTTTTGCATGGTGTAGTATTTGTGCTGTAGATATATCGGTATCTCATGGAAGGAAAGGAGATTTGAGTTTAGCATGTGAAGTCGAACAAGCTTTTGGAACTGGCAAAAATTGCCCAAGCACATCGTAAGCTGACGAATACCTTTACCCCCATGAATGATCCGAGTGTAATAAAGGCGGAAGTAACATTTGCAAACTTTCTGGTAAGAAAGTAATGATTAACCTTAAGAAGTGCCCCCTGACAGTTTATCCAACAAATATTTCAGTAAAAAAATTGAGCAGTTTGAAGCATCAAATCATGTCTGGAGATGCCAAGAATGCAGGATTTTACACCATTTATCCCAGACCCCCGGCCGCATGGACACCTCGCTTCGCGACTTCACTTACTCCTCCAGGGCTTCATTTAGGGTTAGCATCTCTGTAAGAAGGGTTGCCTTTTGTGGGAGGGTCCAGATAAGAAGTATGTCCTCTGGTGGGAAGGGCCTAAAAAGAAAGCTAGCCTTTGGTCGGAGGGGCTTTATAGAGGTACACTACTGTACATATAAATCAATAATTTATTTTCTGCTTACAGGATTATCAAATGAGAAAATGAATCTGTATGGTGTACAGTTCCATCCTGAAGTAGACCTCACAGACAATGGCAAACAGATGTTAAAGAATTTCCTGTTTAATATAGCTAAATGTAAAGGGATGTATACTATGATGTCAAGAGAGGATAGCTGTATTAAATATATTAAGGAGACTGTAGGGGATCATAAAGTTTTAGTAAGTATACATGGTCACTGTTTTTATATAGAAAAGATTAAGGGTTCTTAAGTCAGGCAAGTTTAGTAATATTACATCTTTATCCTGCACTTGTTCTATTTGAGCAGTCAAATTGCATTGACTGGAAAAATGTTTGTTATATACGGTCACTGACAAAAATATAGCTTTTCTGGTACCTGATTCATGTTGAGCAACAGAAAGAAACGGTAACAGTATAAGTGCTGATGTCACAGATGACATCATTGGAAATGTTCAGAGCGACGCTGGTTTCAGCTATTTTTCAGACAATTTGTCAGTCGTTTTGGACTTTTTCATATTTCAGGATAAACATAATATAAGTACATTGTCGTTAAATATAAAATGAATTTGTACTTGCTGCGAAACAGGCTGAAAAAGCTCGTCGAAGGCTCACTTTTTTACCTGTTTCTAAAGCTCATACAAATAGATTTTATATTTTCCGAAAATGTACGTATATTGTATGTAGATAAGGAAAAGATTAGTGGTTCTTATGTCAGGGAAGTTAGCAATATTAAATCTATATCAGAATGGTAAAAAAAAATGTCTGACGTTCCTGCAGAAAGTAAATTGTTGATTGACCAAAAGACACCTTTAAACAATCAATAAAAGTGGAATTTGAAATGTCTGACCCGATCAGGACTCGAACCTACGATCTACAGCACTTAAGCCGAGCACGCTAACCATTACACCACTGATGGGGTTCTGACTGTCAAAGAATTATGTAATACTTCATTATTATATCTGACCCTTCGTATGCAAAATCAACGATTTCAACAAAAGCAGCTTCCACTTGATCTTCTTATTACAGAAGTGAAAACTAGCAGACGATTACACCAATTCAAAATGGCTGGAAAGCATGCTCCTCAGATGATCTTTTTATGAAAATATTTATTTGTCTCTCTTATGAGAGAACAAGAGTTTGTGGTGCTTCTAAAGTTTGTCCAACCAGATATTTTAACATGATGTGTAATTTTACCATGAATACAGAATAGAAACTTCTTTTATTCAATTTGTTGGGGTTTTTTTGGAAATACTTGAGAAATTTATTCTCGAGAAATTTATAAATTTTTCCAACATTAAATATTTTATTTTAAAGTGTTTTTTTTATAACTAAGAAGCTGTTGAGAGTGAGGAGCCGTCGTGATCATGATCATATGAATTGAATATACAACTACCTGTGCAATCAGTGCCTATCACCACTAACATTGTGAGTTCGAACCCCGTTCGTTGCGAGGTGCACTCGATACAACATTACGTAATAAAGTTTGTCAGTGACTTGTGACAGGTCCGTGGTTTTCTCGGAGTACTCCTGTTTCCTCCACCAATGAAACTATTCGCCATGATATAGCTTAAATATTGTTGAAAGTGGCATTAAACACCATAACCCTAACCCCTTAGATTATATAATAGTGTCTTCACATGACGATATCTTAACACAATGTGTTTGACATACATATGTATTGGAATGCTTTTAGATGCTGTTGAGTGGTGGTGTAGATTCTACAGTTTGTGCTGCACTACTTCACAAATCTTTAAAAGAAGACCAGGTTATAGCCGTACATATTGACAATGGATTTATGAGGAAGAATGAGAGTAATTCTGTAGAACACTCCTTGCAAGAAATTGGTCTCAATGTAACAGGTAATGAGCGAAAATTAAGTTCTTTCATTGGTTTGAATGATTTCAACAGTTAAAGTTATGTCCGTACAGTGATAGTTTGTATATCGTCATTATGTTCAAACTGCATCTTAATACTGAATAGCTCTGGTCGTGATCGTATTGTAGTTGGATATACAACTACCTATGCAATTAGTGCCTATCACCACTAAAGTTGTGGTTCGAATCCCACTCAGACGAGGTGTACTGGATACAACATTATGTGATCAAGTTTGTCAGTAACTTGGAGCAGGTCAGTGATTTTCTATGGGTACTCCGGTTTCCTCCACCAATAAAACTGACCACCATGATATAACTGAAATATTGTTGAAAGTGGCGTTAAGCACCATAACTCCAAACCTACTTGCGCTAAGTTTGAAACAATTAAGTCTTATATCATCTTGAACATATTAAATGAAAATAAAATATTTGTGTAAGCTTTTGTGACGTTGTTTATTTATGTATTTTTCAGTTATTAGGGCAGCTCACACTTTTTACAATGGAACGACAGCCATACCAGTCACACATTCTGACGGAACGTCACGGAAACGTAAAACAAGTACATTAAACACTACTGAAAATCCAGAGGAAAAAAGAAAAATTATTGGTGATACATTTATGAAAGTATGTACAAGTTTTGAGTATTAAAGCAGGAAAAAAGATAATATATTAAGTCTAACCATCAAAATATTCAGACGATATTTTAACAATGTGTATTAAAGTGAGTGATTGTAGTTTAACGCCAACTCACCTGATAGACTTAAAGGAGAACGAAACCAACTGATGATTTGGGGTTTTACAGAATTTAGAACTAATAAAAAAATGAAAATATGACTATGGTAAGTACACAGAATAATGAGATCCAAACATCCCCCTCTTGACCATACCTGTCTACCTACCTATTTCAAATCTAGTTACAGCAAGTCAGTTATTGAGGGTATTTATCGTAAGAAAAATTGATTGAAAATTATTAAAAAAAAATTATGGCAGGTAATGTAAACAAAATGTCCTTCCTTCTTTATTTGTTATTTGTTATTTTTGTAAATACATTGTACATGCATATCTATTTTTAGGTAGCAAATGATTTTGTTGAAGAATTGAATCTGAAGCCTGAAGATGTGTATTTAGGTCAAGGTGAGTGGAATGTACTGATATTGTTAAACCTATGTGACATAAAACTCAGACTTAATCTTTAGGTTATGATATTTGTGGTTTATGACAATGATATTCTTAAGATGACCAAAACTTCTACATTTTAAGCAGGAATTGACTCAATTGTAAGTGGTAGCTACATAAGTCTAATTAAAATTTGATGTGTGTTGTATTTTTTTTTTTTTACATTTTTTTTTTGGTGATACACCAACATCTATTAGGCCGATTAGGGTCATGTCAGTTAACCATCTTTTATTTTTGACACCAATCATATGTAAAACAGTTAAATATATTGACCAATCAGACAGCTCTTTCTGTGTACTCAGTTTTAAGATAAAAAGAAGTAGCCTCATTGCTGATTGGTCAGTTGAAATCTAGCAATCATACACTAAAATGTCTACATCTAGAATTAAGATTAATTAACTAAAAATCAAATTTGCCAAGAATTACTTTTTAAACAACCTGAGAACTTTTGATTCTGTAAGATTGTATGATTAAATATGTAGATAACTAAATTAGTGTTCACAACACCTTCATAAGGTATGCTCATAGTCAAAAGATTGGAAAGTCAAATAATTTAAGGTGGTACCTAACACTACAGGGAGATAACTCTTTAAAATCAGTTGAACGTTTTGATCATATGATGTTTGTATGCAGATTTCAAGCATCACAGTGATCAAAACTACAGAGAGAGAAGCTGCTATGTGGCTATCGAATTTATAGCTCTGAGTCTGTTGGTTGGACTTTGTTAAAATTTCGATATTTATTACAGTGGATATATTCAAACACAATGCCAAAAATATAAGAAAATTAAACGAGCAGATCAAATTTTACCTGAAGTGTATGGTACCACCTTAACAGTCTTTTGGAGCAAATAAACCAAAGGCCTAAACAGGATAGTCAAAAAGACTAAATTAGCAGGGATACTTGACACTTGCAGCAATTTATTTTGACTAGTCCACAAGACATTTCTGAAAAAAAATTTGAGTGTAAAAATCTACAATTTGAATAATTTGGGGAGTACAAACTGAAAATGGGAAGTCCAGGATCTCTTTTTAGTTGGCATGAGAAATTTGGGATTTGTCAGTCATATAATTAACCATGTTTAGTGGACAGTTGATGAATTTCAGGTACCCTTCGACCAGATTTGATAGAGAGTGCATCAGAACTCGCTAGTGGTAAAGCAGACGCTATAAAAACACATCACAATGACACAGAACTTGTACGTGAGCTGAGGAAGCAAGGACGTGTCGTTGAACCACTAAAAGATTTCCATAAAGACGAGGTTCGGAAGATTGGTGAAGATTTAAAGTTACCTGATGAATTAGTTCACAGACATCCTTTCCCAGGTAGATACAGTGTTGAGGATTGGTACTTTACAAGATGTGGTTAAATGATTGTTAAGATACATGTAATTTGTGAAATATACACAAGGACAGAAGTAGAGAACAGCATCGGTGGTGTAATGGATTAGCATTCTCGCCTTGAGTGTGGTAGATTGTGGGGTCAGGCCTCTGTCAAGTCAATACAAAGACTGTAAAATTGGTATATTTGTTGCTTCTCCGCTAAGCACACAGCATTAAAGAGCAAGAGCAAAGACTGGTTTGCTGGGAATCAGGATAATGTTTCCGAGTGGGGCAAAATGTCTATCCGCGGACTGTTGTTTCGGTGAGCTAGCACTGTAAAAATCCAACTACACGTGTTGGTCTAGTATAATGCGGACATCCTTTTCATCGAATGTAACTTGTTCTCACCATTATATTGTATATCTGAAATATTGCTTGTTCAACAACAGCCACACGCCCACTCACTCTTCAAACAGAGACTTCTTATATGAGAGAACCTACCTCTTTATTCAGATTACATTACAATGCCATAGCTCTTCATTTTAAGTTGATGTTCTCCTATCAAGCCACCACCAGGTGGTATACCAAAATAAAAAGGTCAGGGGTTCTCTCCTGGTACTCTAGTTTCCTCCACCAATAAAACTGACTGCCATGATATAACTAAAACATTGTTGAAAATGGCATTAAACACCATAACCCTAAGCCTCTATTATAATTTTAGATTCTTTCATGAAATTTCCTCGAGGTCACATTAAAATCTTTTTTCTTATTTTTCAGGTCCTGGTCTTGCAATTCGTGTGATATGTGGTGACCAGCCATTCATCTGTAAAGATTTTGGAGAAACAAGTGTACTACTTAGATTTATTGTTGATTATGTTAATGCTTTGAAAACAGTAAGTTGTTAAAATACTTAAAATTTCAATAATATGTATGGAATATTTGGGTTATGTTGGATTATTTTTGCTTATTAGTATTTATTTCAAATTCCAGCAAGTTACAAATCATATATTGGATACAACTAAATGTTCTATTCTAACATGACCTCACTCTTTCCCTTTGTTAAAAAAAAACCAGAATTATTTCTTCGTATTATCTCATTAGCACATGCGCCGATGAATGTGACTGACGTTTCCATTGGCAGCATAAATTGTGACCCGAATAATGCTGATAGAGGGCGCAGTATTATTTGAGTTACATAAATTGTGTGCGACATTTTCCGCAAGCGTATGTATAAATTACGTCTTCCAATCAAAGTATACTACCGTATTTGTACTCTTAGACATATCAGAATCGAAATAAATCATGGAAGCCAGAATGTGTTTTGAGTTTTAACATGGATTGGCAGATATTAATACATTTTATCCCTTGCTTCTGGCTCTGGATAAAATACTAATATCTGCCAATCCATGTTAAAACTCCCAACACATTCTGGCTTCCATGATTTATTTCTTAAATATCTCACTAATGCCGGTTACATGTAAATTACAGTGAATATATTATATGGAAATTGACCCTCTAGAAATATACAATCCTATATAAGTATATGCAATGTAGATACAGTCAAACCTGTTTTAAGCAGCCACCCAAGGGAAGATCCGAAATTGGCCGTGTAACACAGGTGACCTCTTAATCAAAGTTTGAGATTTTAGGAACGTTAGCCAATTCTTTTTAATGTCAGTCATTTACAATATTTTGATAATCATTTGTACGTATTGTGTACGTATTTTCAACACGTGCGTGAGTATTGATTTTTTTAAAATAAATAAAAAATCAAGGTTTGAGATTTTAGGAACGATAGCACATATTTTCAACACGTGTGTGAGTATTGATTTTTTAAATAAATAAAAACATTCTCTGATGAGGTGTTATTATCTGTCAGAATTTTACCAATTATAGATTCAATAATTGTCAGGAAACTTTGAGAGAGAAAAGAAACCTGCATTTTATTATACATCATGAACATGTACGTTTACATATGGCAATACACAATCGTGTATTTAAAATTTACGAAACTGTCAACAAAACGATCTTTCATGTAAATCTACAAATATCACGTAATTGAACACAAATAAAAAAAAAAACATCTATTCTGTTGTAAAAGCTTATCGGCAATTTGACAAAATGTTGGAACGTTATTAAGAGAGGGTTGAGCGATTTTAAATGAATATTGTTTCATAAAATTTATTAGTGATATCGATGTACACAACAGACTGTTGAATGGCTTCAATTCAGAGTTTTTTCTACAATGTACTCTGTTGTCACGACATCAAACGCTTTCAAATTTATCATTAAATGATATTTCATTCATGATTATGACTTCAAGGTTTCAATTAAGAAATCCAATTGTTTTCTTTACAAATGATAATTAACAGTTATCAAAATAAATATCACCTGACGTGGTAAACACTGAAGGCCATGCTGTTGACACCTGGACAGGTTTGTTAATTGATTTAATTTATAATTTTGACATAACGAACCTAATTTGAATGGATTTGAATATTTGGGTCCATGACCGTTTAATAAAGTAAAAGGGTGTCCGCTGTCCCGATTTCGATGGCCGTGGACCGCATAAATCAGGTGACCGCTTAATTCAGTTAAATTAAATAGCAAAAATGATTGGGAGGATATTGGAATGGCCGCATATCGGAGGTGACTGCTTATTTCAGGTGACCGTTAAGGCAGGTTTGACTGTATATAGAATAATGGCAGTTTTAAATGTTGAGGCAGACATTACCACTAGTATTGCAGTGAGTCTAATAGGATGGGCTGTGATACTAGGGATAATGTCTGTCAAGACCTTCAAAACTAATGTTATTGTTTTTATCTATTAAAAGTCATAATGTGACACAGGGGCCCGGGTGGCTCAATGAGTTAGGTCGTTGGATCTAACAACTCGTACAAGCCTATCACCAATATGGCGTGGGTTCGCACCCGACTATGTAAATTACAAAAAAGGGTGAACTCGACTGGCAGCCGCAAGTGATATAGTTTACCAGTTGCTTGCCCATGGTCAGTGGTTCTCTCCGGGTACTCCGGCTTCTTCCACAACTAAACTGGTCATGATATAACTGAAATATTGTTGAAAGTGGCGTTAAAACACCAAAAATAAAAAAATAAATCATAATGTGACATCAAAATGACTGATATTTCCCATTATCAGTCACCAAAAATTTGATTGGTTGGATTATTTGTGTTTAAAAATATTTTAGTTTTATCAATGGAGGAAACTGAAGGAACCCAAATTGATGGATGGTTTCTTAATGCCCAGTTGTAAATGTTTCATGCATATTAAGGATGAGAATGAGTTCATTAATATGAACATATTACACAGAATGAGACAACTGGGACAACCGTGTTTTACTTGAAAAGTAAAGAGAAATGGCTAGGAACAATTGTAATTTTTTTTTAACAATCTCCTGCTTTACATAACCCAAGCTTCCCAGGGTAGGTCACTTAGGGTCCCTGCATGTTTACAAACTCATTTGTACAGGGAAATATACAATATACGTACATTGTTAGTAAATATAAAATTTATTTGTACAAGCTTTAGAAACAGGCTGAATAGCGAGCTTTTCAGGCCTGTTTCGCAGTGAGTACAAATGAATTTTTATATTTAACGACAATGGACGTATTTTGTGTTTATCCTGCAATGTCAAAAAAGTCGGAAAAATTGTCAGATTTAAACAAAAACGACAGAAACACGTGTCATTCCTCAATCGCCTTTCATAAATGTTGTCAAGGGTGTCTTCTTCGTAGTCCGCGTTACATTAGTACTGGTTTCTTACTTGTCTGCGCCCTCCGCTCTACACATTGCTACAGTGTACCAGGAAAGTTTATTCGTCTAGTACGAAAGTTTATTCGTATAGTACGAGTAAAGCAAAAATTTATTCGTATAGCATATTTGTACAGCAAATGTACTGATTGCAGGATAAAAAAACAAATGCGCACATTATAAAAAAAACCTCTCTTTTTTTTCTTTTTGCAACATACACACATGTTTTGAAAAATGAACTATTTAACAATGAATAATATAATTACCATATACTATAAAAATGAAAAAAATGAAGGAACAGAGATTTAGAGATCTTCAAGAAGAAATTACTACCCTTGAAAAAAATGTTACTGAAAACTCAATTGAAAATTTAGAAACAAAAAAGCATGAATTGGAATCTCTTAGAAATGAAAAAATGAAAGGTAAGATCAAGAGCTCAATGGGTAGATGAAGGAGAAAAGCCAACAAAATATTTTTTGTGGGCTAGAGTCTAAAAATTATACCAGTAAGATAATTCCAAAAGTTGAAAAAGATAATGGGGAAATTGTTACAGATCAGAAGGAGATATTAAAAGAAGTACAATATTTTTATAAAAATTTGTACAACAATAAAGATGAAGATAAAGGTTGTAGTCTTAAAGATATAGTGGAGGGTTTGAAGGGGGCAAGTATAAAAAAA
>MJUT01001363.1:81755-91984 GCA_002080005.1 Gigantidas platifrons | reverse complement strand
TTTTTCTATTCTAAAAAAAAAAAAAAAACCTCCACTGCAATATACATTATATGATTATATACTGGAAGAGATTGTAAGAAGATTTAATTGTACTTTATTATATAGATTGTATGATGTTTTATATGTTATTATATTATTGTACTATATTCTGTATTGATGTATTATGCAGTTGAGAAAAAAAAAAAAAAATTAAAAATGAAAAATCCAAAAATAAAATAAATTTTCATAGCATTTTTCTAAATGGACTTTAATATACATGTATATGAATATATTATATGTCAAAAAATTTTAGCCATTTGTAGTGGCTATAATTCACATACTCTGGAAAGTTGAGAACAAGGAACCATTGCCAGCATTCAGGAAAACTAATATTTAAAATTGTAAATAGGAGTTTATATTTAATTGTAACCAATAAGTAAATTGTTTATTATGAAGGGGGTTGTCGTTGTTGTGTGGTAATTGGTATTACAACTATCTGTGCAATCAGTGACTATCGCCACTAATGCTGTGAGTTCATGGCAAGGAGTACTCGATTCAACATTATGCAATAAAGTTTGTCAGTGACTTACGGCAGGTAGGTGGTTTTCTCCAGGAACTCCAGTTTCCTCTACCAATAACACTGACCTCCACGATATCACTGAAATATTGTTGAAAGTGGCATTAAACACCATAAACCAAACCAACCAACCTTTAATGTGAAGAGCTTGCCATGTAATGTGTTGTTTGTGTTATTTTCAGCCACATATCCTACTTACAAGAATAAAAGAAGGTACAACAGAGAAAGAAAGGGATGAATTAAAAAGAATTAGTATAGAGTCTAATTTTACTTCTACGCTATTGCCTATTAAAACTGTTGGAGTTCAGGTAAAAATTATTAATTAACCTGTATTGGCAAACATACTGGGATGAAATTAACTTTGAAGGTTATAGCTATCAGTTGATATCCATCTTGAAATTTGAAATGCTCGCTGTGAAAGTAAAGAAACTGAAAGCATATATACTGATTTAAGACATAGACACAGTATATAGAATTTATATTTTCCCACAATATTTATCTATATATGTACAGTATATATATTATAAGTGTGCATAGTATTTCCATTGTATAATCAAAACAAACTAACTAGGTCAGAAGCTTGAAAATGTTCAGCTTTTAATTTCATTTGAAAAAGCTTTCATTAATTTTATCACCAAGCTATTGGGAATTTTTCCCCATAAAATTGGGAAAAAAGAGCCTTTTTCACATTGGGACTGGGGCCGATATTCGGCCCCAAAAAAACAGTCGGAAAATCACTGATTTGTATGGTTATACATACAGCTATAGTTTTAAGTTATCTAAAGATAAACAATCAAACAATTTCTTATACCATTGTGATCATATGGTAGTTGGATTTACAACTACCTGTGCAATCAGTGCCTATCACCACTAAAGTTGTGAGTTCGAACCTCGTTCATGGCATGGTGTACTCGATACAACATTATACGATAAAGTTTGTCAGTGACATGCGACAGGTCGGTGGTTTTCTCCGGGTACTCCGGTTTCCTCCAACAATAAAATTGACTGCCGCGATATAACTGAAATATTGTTGAAACTGGTGTTAAACACCATAACTCTAACCTTACAATATTCAGCTATGTTTTTGGCTTTTCTATAAATATACAACCAAACCATTTGTTTCTACATAAATATCTTGTTGGTTTTCATACATACAGTTTGCAGCTCCTCTAAAGATATAAACAACCAAACCATTTGTTTTGTTTTTTTTCAGGGCGATTGTCGGACCTACAGCTATATTGTTGGTTTGTCTTCAGATGAACAACCAAACTGGCAAAATCTTGTTTACCTCGCAAAACTTATTCCTCGTATATGTCATAAAATTAACAGGTAAGTTTATAATTACAGTCAAATCTGCATTAAGAGGTCACCTTTGGGACAAAGAAAAAATGGCATTATAAGACAGGTGACCTCTTAAAGAGAGGTTCAATTCATATGAAATGATCTATGACAGGTCAAGAAAAAGATGGCCTTTTAATACAGGTGACTGCTTAATAGAGGTGAACACATGGACTGTATATGGAATATATATTGGATGTTAATACATATGTGTTAACTAAATGGTGAATGGTCAGTGTACTTCTGTGTGGTAGATCTTGGGTTTGATACAAATACTATAAAATAGGTATCTGCTGCTTCTCCGCAAAGCATGCAGCAGTAAGGAATAAAAGTAAAGACTAGTTGGCTCAAAATCTTGATAATGTGTCTAAATAGAGTGACAAGTCTACCAGTGGACTTGTTTCAGTGAGCTAGCACTATAAAATCTGACTAAGCGTGTTGGTCCAGTACAACGTGAAATCGAAATGTAACTTTTTCTCGCCATGATATAGCTGAAAAAAATGTTCACTAAGCATTGAAAGAACAATCAATCGATCACTTACTAAAGTATGGAAGATCATTGGTTCCATCACTGGTCAGTTTAAAAAAAGATTGTTACTTTTACAGTAATCACACATGTGTATGGTAACAACACAGACTATTGCGTCAGCGAGCTAGCATTATAAAAAATCCAAATAAGCATGTTGGTCTAGTACAAAGTGGGCTTCATCATTTCTTCGAAATGTAACTCCGTCATTGACTTTAGCAGTGGTCCGGTGGCCCACGGCCAGTGAAAATTGATTTGGACCAGTGACTTTTGCCAAATTTTTTCAATGGAATAATTTTGAAGTTTTCGGGCCTGTAAATTCGAAAGTCTAATTTCGAAAACTGGTAACTTATTATTGCCGTGATATAGCTAAATTATTGCTTTCTTGACATTAAAACAACAATTTAACCTATATAAACTGAACATATGCAAGAAAAAACATGGTCCCAAAATGATTTGATTTAAACAGGTTTTCACTGTATATAAAAATGTGAATTCTATTTCAGAGTGGTTTATATCTTTGGTGGGAGTGTTAAATTTCCTATAGAAGACGTTACGCCTACGTTCCTTACAAACGGAGTGTTAAGTACTCTACGACAGGCAGATTATCTGTGTACTAAAGTGCTAATAGAAGAAAAATGTGTTCAGAAACTTAGTCAAATGCCTGTTATCATTACACCATTACATTTCGACAGAGATCCAGCTCAAAATCTGCCGTCATGTCAAAGATCTATTGCCATTAGGACTTTCATTACAAATGATTTCATGACGGGAGTACCAGCGATACCTGGTGTACAGTTTGATATCGAGGTAATTATACGATTTTGAACGTTTATCTTTCATCCAATTTAAATGATTTTTTTATTTGCAAAAAGCTCTTGGTTATGAGTTACTTTATGGGTCAATACAGTAGATAAAATATTTTTTCATGGAAATTGAACCCAAGTTCCGAAATTTCACATGTATATTTGGAAGATAAAATACAAATTATGTTTTTCATCTAATTTTGACAATCATGTTTGATGTGTTTTTATCCCCTCGCCAACGAAGTTGCAAAGGGATATAGTAACGCTACCATCCGTCCGTCCTTCCGTAACATCCTTGTGAACACTCTAGAATCAACATCCTTCAATGGATTTTGACCAAACTTGGTACATACTTAGTCCTTAAAGGCATATTGTCTACGAAATTTTTGAAAAATTTTAACTGTCCATAAATGATTTGTTTAAGCTATCATTAAACAGTTATGCTGCAAAATATACAATTGGTGTTCTTTTTTTGACAAAAAACTATCGTTATCGGAATTATTGTCCAGGATGACAAAAAATTCAAAGTGAAACTAACAGCGCCACCTATGAAAAGGGAAGTTTGGAATTTTTGGGGGTTTAGCTTTGAGGTAAGGAAAATACTGTTAAGATTCAAACACTTCATGATTGTCATGCTCGTTTAATGTTGTTTGAATCTTAACGTTTCGTAGCGTATTCGCCAATAATTCGGTGTTTAATCTTCATTTTATGAAGGTCAGTACGGAAAACAACAATAATTTTGGGTATGAAAAAATACAAATGTGGTAGACAATATACCTTTAAGAGAATCTGGAACCCTATTGATTTTCAAGGTCATAGGTCAAAAGTCAAGGTCACCGGGTCAAATTTATAGGGGAGGGAATACACCACGCTTTGCGTTGCCCTTGTTTACTTTGAATTGATTGTGTAAAGAGCTTCATGTAGTATTTGAGTGGATTTTATTCCATCATGGTTTTCGAGTTTAATTTAATTGCAGTAAATCTGGGGCAGAAGGAAGCCCCTGTCGACTTGCTGCGGTTGTATCATGCTGTGTCTAGAGTATCCCTTTATTTACTATGAACATTTATTTTTAACAAGTGTATGGGATGACAAAATAAAACAATATCCAAGCAGAAGCAGAAATTTGCGACCTGTGTTGGGAAAATCCCAAATTCCAAGCATATTTAGAACACTTTTAGCAGTAAATGTTAACGAGGAGGGTTACTTTGGGTTTATGGTGTTTAATGCCACTGTCAACAATATTTCAGTTATATTGTGGTGGTCAGTTTCATTGGTGGAGTGCACCTGTCAATCTTACCTGTGTAAGAAAAGGGAGATAAATTAAACAGAAACTGGACAAGAAAAAGACCATTAAAAATGTAAGGTTTAATTATTGCGATCGCTGTCCAGTCGCATTTTTCGCAATAATAAAAACATCGCATTAATTTCTGAATTTACAGTATATAAATATAATTAATAGAATTAGCTCAAAATGTTCCCATAACATACTACATATGTAAACTATGTCCTGCAAAAACAACCAGCATGGATTTGAAACATTTCCCCCATAGGGTTGAGTTAATTGACAAGTCAACAAAAAAGTTGTAGAGTCACAGTACTGTGAAATATTGTATAAAACCTTGCTTTGTCAATAATTCAGTAAGCAAGCATATTTACAACCTAGACAAGCAATACAGGTTTTGGTGGGTCTTTGTTTTATATATGTGGCCTCCAGGTTATGTATTGTTCAATACATATTCCTTGTACGTCTTTTATAGAAGGTCCAATTAATTATATATTTTTGTTTTCCAGGCTTTGGATCGTATGGTCAAAGAAATTTTGACTGTGCCAGGGATTTCTAGAGTTATGTATGATTTGACGGCCAAGCCTCCCGGGACAACCGAGTGGGAATAAATAGATGATTTTAAAGTTGGTGTACAGATATAAACTCTACTTGAAAGTAGTAAAATAATTTGTAAAAATGCTCAAAGGAGGATTGGAAATGATAAAACTTGTTACGCCGTACTCTTTTCTTTTTGCAGGAGAAAAATTGTCTTGTCCAAACATTTTATTGTTTAATTTTTGTTATGGGTTCAGAGATTATTTATAAAGCAATAGTTTTCCTGCATTCTGACGTCTTTTACAATTTGTGCCATTATAAATATGATATACAATATCATGTATGAAATACATTTAATTCAGTATCATTGTACCATTAGACTGACAAAGAATTTTAACTATCAATGGTTAAATAAAGAAAAATATTGAGCTTATGAAATATTAGACTTGTATATTTATGGTGTTTAATGCCACTTTCAACAATATTTCAGTTATATCGTGGCGGTCAGTTTTATTAGTGGAGGAAACCAGAGTCCCCCGGAGAAAACCATTGACCTGCCGCAAGTCAGACAAACTTTATCACATAATGTTGTATCGAGTACACCTCACTATGAATGGGGTGCGAACTCACTTTAGTGGTGATAGCCACTGATTGCACAGGTAGTTGTAAACCCAAATACCATGTGATCACGACCACGACCTGTATATTTATGTCACCTGTGTAGGACAAGATAATACATTGTAGGGGCTGTAGTGATCATTACTAAAGTTGTGAGTTCGAATCCCTCTCATGGCGAGGTGTACTCGATACAACATTATGTGATAAAGTTTGTCAGTGACTTGTGACAGATCTGTGGTTTTCTCTCGGTACTCCGATCTCCTCCAAACAATAAAACTGACCACCACGAAATAACTGAAATATTGTTGAAAGTGGCGTTAAACACCATAACCCTAACCTCAATACATTGTACTGAAGGATTTTGGACAATATTGTCTGAGTCTGATTGTTGTTTAGTGCCAAGTGAGCAATTTTCAGCTACATTGTACAGTAAAACCTGTCTAAACCGAACCCCTTTGGGACTGAATAATTTGTTCTGTTTAGACAGGTGTTTGGTTTAAACAGGTTCAAATTACAGACATTTAGTAGATGGGACTTTAAAGTCTGTCTGGTTTAGGCAGGTTTTCGGTTTACTCAGGGTTCAGTGGATAGGACTGTAAAGTCTGTCTGGTTTAGGCAGGTTTTCGGTTTACTCAGTGTTCAGTGGATAGGACTGTAAAGTCTGTCTGGTTTAGGCAGGTTTTCGGTTTACTCAGGGTTCAGTGGATAGGACTGTAAAGTCTGTCTGGTTTAGGCAGGTTTTCGGTTTACTCAGGGTTCAGTGGATAGGACTGTAAAGTCTGTCTGGTTTAGGCAGGTTTTCGGTTTATTCAGAGTTCAGTGGATAGGACTGTAAAGTCTGTCTGGTTTAGGCAGGTTTTCGTTTTACTCAGGGTTCAGTGGATAGGACTGTAAATTAATGTCTGTCTGGTTTAGGCAGGTTTTCGGTTTACTCAGGGTTCAGTGGATAGGACTGTAAAGTCTGTTGGGTTTAGGCAGGTTTTTGTTTTACTCAGGGTTCAGTGGATAGGACTGTAAAGTCTGTCTGGTTTAGGCAGGTTTTTGGTTTACTCAGGGTTCAGTAGATAGGACTGTAAAGTCTGTCTGGTTTAGGCAGGTTTTCGGTTTACTCAGGGTTCAGTGGATAGGACTAAAGTGTGTCTGGTTTAGGCAGGTTTTCGGTTTATTCAGGGTTCAGTTTAGGCAGGTTTCACTGTATATCATAATGATCATGGCGAGAACAAGTTACATGATGATGTTTGGTTTGTACTAGAACAACATCCTTAGTCAAATTTTTATAGTGATAGCTCAATGAAACAACAGTCTGCAGAAGACATGTCGCTCCACTTTCACACATAATCTTGATTCTGAGCTAATCAGTCTTTGCCCTGACTTCTTGTTGCTGCAGAGGCCGTCGTAGTTGTAATCGTATGGTAGTTGGATTTATAACTATATATGCAATGAGTGCCTATCACCACTAACGTGAGATCAAATCCCACTCAGATGAGGTGTACTCAATACGTGGTAAAGTTTCGACTTCTTGTTGCAGCAGAGGCCGTCGTAGTTGTGATCGTATGGTAGTTGGATTTATAGCTACTTATGCAACGAGTGCCTATCACAACGTTACAACAACTAACGTGAGATCAAATCATGCTCGGGCGAGGTGTACTCAATACATTACGTGATAAAGTTTCTCAGAGACTTGCGGCAGGTCTGTAGTTTTCTCCGGGTCCTCCGGTTTCCTCCATCAATAAAACTGACTGCAACGATAAAACTGAAATATTGTTGAAGTGGCATTAAACACCATAACCCTAACCCTTTCTTAATGCTGCATGCTTAGTGGAGAACCAGCGAATACCAATTTTATAAGTCTTTGGTTTAACCTAACCAGGACTATTGAGGAGAGCACGCTAACCATTTCACTACTAATGCTTACTAATGCTGTCTATACAAAGTAAATAACTGTGTAGATCTTAAATGAAGTACAAAACTATCACCAATATGATGTTTTACTATGTTTAATGTAAAAAAATGAACTATTGTTAACAAAATA
Source organism: Gigantidas platifrons (assembly GCA_002080005.1). NCBI lineage: Eukaryota > Metazoa > Mollusca > Bivalvia > Mytilida > Modiolidae > Gigantidas > Gigantidas platifrons. The sequence goes on along the minus strand of MJUT01001363.1, from coordinate 84,289 downwards.
ATACATGATATCAAGTATTTAATTAATAATTCACATCAAAAACACAAGTAACACTTAATTAAGTGGAATATTTTCTTATTTTTATAATAATGGTATTTTGTATATTGCAACGCCACTTTCAAAAATTGTTGAAAGTGGTGTTCAACACCAAAACCCTAACCCCCCCCCCCATATTTTATGGAGTACAAAAATCCAATTAATGTTACAACCTTACTGATATACAGTCTAGTCCACTTGAAATGAAATTCTCTTTTTACAAATTTTATTTCTCGTTCCAATATATTCTTAAAATTAGTAGCCTTGAACATATGGTAGTTGGATTAACAACTACCTATGCAATCAGTGTCTATCACCACTACAGTTGTGAGTTTGAACCCTGTTCAAGGCAAGGTGTACTCCTTACAACATTATGTGATAAAAGTTTGTCAGTGGTTTTCTGCAGGTACTCCATTTTCCTCCACCAATAAAACTGACTGAAATATTATTTTAAAGTGGTGTTAAACACCATAACACTAACCCTATTCTTAAATTTATAGAATAACATCCATTTTACAAATAAAATGATTAATATCTACTTTTATTGATCAGATCTCTGCAAGAAATACTGATATATTTAAATTAATTCATAGGCATACAATATAAATAATAAAAAAAAGTATATAAAAAATCTCTAAATCTCCATCAATCTACCTAAATAATGGAAGAATGTGTCGACAGGACACGAATGCCTCAATTCAGGCTACAGTAAACAGGGGCATAACTCTAGGACGGAGAAAGTCTGATTTGCTTCAGGGGAACTTAAGTTATCAAGCGAAAAGAAAATGTGGGACGGACGGACTGACATACAGACAGATGTACAAACATGGGTAACCCTTAATGTCCCAGACACCTAGACTGGGCATAACAATCAAACGTACATCTTACCCAGGAATGGCACTTTAAATAAAAATAAAAATATGGTGATTAACTATATTTGTAGCAATATTGCCATTTTTGCTGCTTCTTTATTGGTTAAAAAATGTTTTAAGACACCAACCCATGGAACAGATTTAAAAGTGCCTCCCCCTCCGATACCAGGTATGTTTTAATGGAGCAGTTCTGACAAAATTCAGCAGAATGGCTTGATTACTTCATATGCATATACTATTCATTCGGATTTTGATATTTAGATAGCACTTGTATTTATTTTAATACTTGTAGTAATTGTCAGCAAAATGTGTTAATTCGATATCCAGCTTTATTTGTTTTGTTGCATTTGGATTTTATGCTCACAAATATTTTGGCATTTTTTGGCAATAACTCTGTCAAGTAAATGTAAGTTGCACAAATTTGTATCTTCTGCATAACTTAAACTCTATTTGTATCTTGTGCATGACTTAAATTGTCAAAAAATAAAAAAAATAAATTTTTTTCATCTAGTGCATCAAATAGAGAAATGTCAACCTGAAGCCATTCCCCAGCACGGAGAACATAACTGGTTAGGTATCACTACAATCCGTCATAACCTTTGCCACACATAAAAAAAAAGTAGGCTCCTCCCCCTTTACTGTGGGACTACAAATTTATATCATTTGACTGGACTACATTGTTGTCTGGCCTTGATGTTTGTAAGCAGAGTATGAAGGCAGAATTGATAGTGTTGACTAAAAACACCCGAAGCATTTCAATTATTTAGTACATATAATAAATAGTGAGTGATTATTGCTTAAAGCCAAATCAGCAATTTTTCAGCTATATCATGGAGAGAACAAGTTAATTTTCAGTGAGGTGATGATGAGGTCCGCTTTGTACTAGACCAACATGCTTAGTTGGATTTTTATAGTGCCAGCTCACTGAAACAACAGTCTGCAGATAGACATGTCGCCCCACTCTGACATATTATTCTGATTCCAAGCCAACAAGTCTTTGCACTTTCTCCTTAATGCTGTTTGCTTAGCAGAGAAGTAACAAATACCAATTTTATAGTCTTTGGTTTGACCTGATCTGGGGCTCGAACCCATGATCTACTGCACTGGAGGCAAGCATGCTAACCATTACATCACTGATGCAGTTCACATAATAAATAAAATGTATATCTACACCTAACTTGGCACTCTATAACATACCACACATCTAAATTGATTCTAATCTTACATTAAATAACATCTTTATCGTTGTTGATCTGGTTTTGATTTAAATATTTTTTTATAGAAAAAAAATATGCTGTGAATAACTCTAAAACCTGTTCATCTTAGGGCTTTTCCAGGAAAAAATACCCGGTATGGTCGGAATGCCATTCATTTTTTTTTATCTAGGGGTGGGGCACAGGCACTTGTTTCTATCAATGGGAAGGTCGTGTGATACGTATATATTGGGACAAGGTGGCTAACTATTTTTTACACCTCCCAATATATACGTATCACACGACCTTCCCATTGAGAGAAACAAGTGCCTGTGGGGTGGGGGACGTAAAACGTATTTCTTTTCTGGGGGTTGTTGTCAAATTTCTATCTAATTGATCACGGTTGTCGGTATTTTTACCATTTCGGTATATT
>MJUT01001363.1:64035-76446 GCA_002080005.1 Gigantidas platifrons | reverse complement strand
ACAGTACACAAAGATTTGTGTGTTAATTAAACAGCGTGTCAAAGGCTTAGTCAAGGTTCATTGAACTGCAAAAAGGTAAAAATAGCCATAATGAATGGGGTATGGCAAAGGGTGAAAATTAAAACGAAATAAAAATTGAAATGCATGTTTTCTTGGTCAGAATTTCATTTTACAGTTGAAAACAGATGCGGCTAAAATTTAGAAAAAAATATTTGACTAAATTATTACACGACATGTACGATGTTCACTAAGAAATTAGAAAAAATGAATGGTTTGTGTTTTACTCACACGAAACGATTTTTTAGAAAGATTTTTAAAATGGAAACATCTTCGATCATCAAAATTTTTGTATTCCTTTTAAATTTTTTAATTTTATCTGAAAATTAATGATCACAATAATTAAATTCATAGCTTTAAAATAGCAGATTAATTAATCACAGGAAAATGACTGAGCTTGGTAAACTCAATGTTTGACACAATGCTAGCGTGGACTAATAAAAAATCAAAAGGTTATTAATTAGCCTAATTAATGAGGTATGAAATTTGATATTACATATATAATTAATAAAATGTTGAAAATAATTTATTACTTTTTTATTTTTATCCATATTTAATCCGGAAATGATCCCTGGAGTGCAAAATTAATTACATTATAAATTTTTACACCTGAAACAAGTCATACATACACAGACGTAACGAATAAGTAGCACACGTTAAACCGGAGGTAAACTTCACAGGTAAACATCGAGTAAACCGGAAGTCAAAACTGCATACGGATGTGTCGAAGCACCGGATAAGTCGAAGTTTTCTTTGAGTCCCCTGAACCTCAACACAACCGAGTTTCACTGTAAATCAAAACTCTACTACACCACATGTCTTTTAAAAGACCAGTTTTGTGGACAGAAGAGGTGATTTCTTAAGACATGCTTCTCTGTTTTAGGTATTTTCACTGTGTTGCATTAAACTATCATAGATTCCATCTGCATTTCCTGTAATGCCACTTTACAAAATTGAAATTAAAAAAATCTGCTCATTATAATGCTAGTTTCATAATCTCCAGTTTTGACATAGAAACATTCTTTGTAACTCAAAATACTTTAGTAAATGAATAGGCATTTAAGCATAACTAAGTGATATAGAATACTATTGGAAAGTCATATTGTTATGATCATACACCTTTAGACAAAAGTATGCCTGGGTGATAAACATGGACTTCGGCAACTTCTGCTACTAGTTGATTGCAATATTTCTATACTCAAGATTTCAAATTCTTAAACTCAAGCTTTTACAAGAGCTCCAAAATTTAAAAATAGTTTTAAAATTTTACTATCATAATCTTCTGGTTGTATCAGAAGAATCTGTTTCTCCAATGACAAAAACATCAAAAATATTGTTTTTAAGTTGTTAATTTTCGTCGTTAATGACCAGCGAAATGAAATTGGTTGGAATTCTCATTCAGAAATGTATTAACCACTGTGTTGATTAAAAATATCACGCAAATTGAACCAATGGTTAAACACAGTAAGAATAGGAGAATACACAATAATGCTGACAATAAAGTATACACTAGTGGAGCAGGAACTGCTTACCCTTCCGGAGCACCTGAGTTCAACCCCGGATTTTAGTGGGGTTCGTGTTACTCAATCTTTAGTTTTATGTGCATGTTTTGTCAATCGTTGTTTGTCCTTTTGTACTTTTTTCTTTTGGTAATTTTCTTGTCTGTTCTTATTCGATTTACGGATTCTGATTACCCCTTTGGTATCTTCAAACTCTTCTTACAGTATATAAAAGTCTGACAAACTTACGTTATTATCTAGGCCTTCTACTTTCTCTATACCATTATCACTTAAATACAACTCATCTAAGTTCACAAGTGTATCTAAACCTTCCAATTTCACAATGCGATTACTCTGTGAAATATAAAAAGTACTCATTGTAAAATAATTTTGAATATATTAATACTTACAATCATGCTTTATATTCATATTACATATAAACAGGAGTCGTCGTGGTTGTATAGTTGTTGGATTTACAACTACCTGTGCAATCAGTGCCTATCACCACTAAAGTTGTGAGTTTGAATCCCATTCATGGCAAGGTGTACTTGATACAACATTATGTGATAAAGTTTGTTAGTGACTTGCGACAGGTCGGTGGTTTTTCCCCGGTATTCCGGTTTTCCCCACCAATAACACTGACTGCCACGATATAACTGAAATATTGTTGAAAGTGGCATTAAACACCATAAACCAAACCAACTAACCAAAGATTTCCTACACTTGTACTTTATTTAGAGTTCAGTATAGACAGGTTTCACTGTCATTGATACAAAGGTCAATTCAATGTGTAATTGACACAAAGGTCAATTCAATGTGTCATTGGTTTACATGAAAAAAATCTTCTTTTCTTTTTACAAAACAGAAATGAAAATGTAAAAAGATATTTTTTATTACCTGTTTGAAAGTCTTTTATGTTTCAATATAAAATATGCTTTTCTCACTTTTAAAATTTCACCACAAATATTTTTCTCTTTTCAAGGATAGCTTTTGTTAGATTAAATATTGGTTTCGAACTTTAATTATCTGTTTTGGAGATTAGTCCTGCTATATACTCTGGTTTTATCAACTGTAAATCTTCAGTGCAGACATAAATAATAGACTAGTGAAATTAAAAACAGCAAAAGATGATGTATAACTAGTGAATTGAAATTGAGATGTAGAAATGCCCTGACCAACTTGTCCTTCTTGTCAGAGTGACTGATTGTTGTTTAATGCCAACTCAGCAATTTGTCAGCTATATCATGGCGAGAACAAATTAATTCTCAATGAGATCATGATGAGGTCTGTTTTGTACTAGACCAACATGCTTAGTTGGATTTTTATAGTGCTAGCTCACTAAACAACAGTCTGTGGATAGACATGTCACCCCACTCTAACACATTATCCTGATTCCAAGCCAACTAGTCTTTGCTCTTTCTCCTTAATGCTTAATATAAAAGCATCAATTACCAATTTTATAGTCTTTTGTTAGAACTGATCGGGTTCGAACCCATGATCTACCACACTCAAGTCGAGCACGCTAACCATTACACCACCGATGCGGTTATTCTACTTGTCCAAATTCTTCAGGACAAGTGGATTTTCACATCTTACTTGTCCTGGACATGCTATAACTTTCAATAATATGACAAGTAAAAACAGTCATAGGGTATATATTTTTTTTTCTGTGGTACTTGTCATGGACAAGTGTCAAAAGTTGATTTGATCACATCCTTGTTAGGTGGATGTGTCACTGTTCTCAGGCTATCAGGTTAATGGTTAATTACACAACTGGCATTATTATTTATTTCATTTATAGTTTATTCATTTTTGATAATTTCACATTTTAATAATACAGTCAATTCTGTATTAAGAGGTCACCTTTGGGACAAAGAAAAAGTGGCCTCTTAAAAGAGGTGCAATTCATATGATATTTCCTATGACAGGACAAGAAAAAGGTGACCTGTTAAAACAGGTGACCACATGTGCAGGTTTTACTGTACAATTCAAGACAAAAAAAAAAGAGTACACCAATGTTCAGTTTTCAATATAAATGTATAGTTCAAACACATGATTTAAGTTTTAATATAACTTACCTGTAAACTAAGGCATGTCAGGTTCACCAATGTCTCTAGTCCAGAAATCTTTGTGATTTTATTTTTACCCAAATATAATTTAGTCAAATTTACCAAAGGAGCTATATTTTCTATCACCTGTTAACAAAAAGACATGATGACAATTAAATACAGTCAAACCTGCCTTAAAGGGCACCTGTATATAACAAATCCCTGTCTATAATGACTATAAAGGTTATCTGTATATAACAAATCCCTGTCTATGATGACTATAAAGGGCACCTGTATATAACAAATCCCTGTCTATAATGACTATAAAGGGCACCTGTATATAACAAATCCCTGTCTATAATGACTATAAAGGACAGTTTCATTTTCTCAATTTATTGAAAAATGTCCATGTATATCAAAATCAAAGGCCAACTTCCCTTCATTGTTCTTTGTATACAGCTTTGACTGCAGGGGGGGGGTACAGTTATGGTGTTTAATGCCACTTTCAACAATATTCAATATTTCAGCTATATCGTGGCAGTCAGTTTTATTGGTGGAGAAAACCACCAACATGTCCCAAGTCACTGACAAACTTTATCACATAATGCTGTATCGAGTACACCTCACCTGAATGAGATTCGAACTCACAGCTTCAGTTGACTGCAGTTTTATTTGTTAATACATGTATATACAGTACATCAATCTCACAAATAATGACAATGAAAGTTTTATTTGTAAAGGATCTAGAATAGGAATCTACAAACTGCATTGATTGGTTGGTTAATGTCCTTTCCTGTATTAAATGAAAGAAAATTATTAAAGTGTAAAGTTATACTCTGCATTCCAAATATCAAAAATAAATGCTAAGTAACTGTAAGCGCACAAGTGAATTATCATCGTTGTTCGGTTACGAGTGATTCAATTTTCAATAGTCAGCATACAAGAGTAGTAACGCTGTTTATTACTTTTTGTTTGTGTTAATAAAAGGAATTTGTTTTTCATTGTTTTTCATTGTCAGATGCTTCCATTTTATTGTAGATTGTGATGAGGTTTGTACCAAACAAAAGTAATTAAATCTACAGAACTGAATATTAATTGTAACAAACCCTGATTCTGTTGGCACCAAATTCTAACATCTCTAATTGCAGAAGATGGTCAACATTTTCTATTTTGTCTATCTTATTGCTTGAAAAGAATAATTTCTTCAGCTGTGTCAGATTTGTTATTCCCTCAGCTTTCCTTATTCTGTTGAATGATAAATCTAGAACTCTGTAAAAATAAAAATACACTCAGTCGACTTTTACCATGCAGTGTTGTGACAGAATAAGGGGGGTGGAGGGATTATGGTGTTTAATGCTACTTTCAAACAATATTCAAGTTATATCATGGTTGGTCAGTTATATCGGTGGAGGAAACCGTAGAAAACCACAGACTTGCTGCAAATCACTGACAAACTTTATCACATAATGTTGTATCGAGTACACCTCTTCATGAGCGGGGTTGTAACTCACAACTTTAGTCGTGATAGGCACTAATTGCACAGGTAGTTGTAAATCAAACTACCATACGATCACGGCCACGATGGCCCCTTCGCCATGAAGGGAATTCAAACTCACAACTTCAGTGGTGATATATATTGCACAGGTAGTTGTAAATATAACTACCATACTATCATGACGACCCCCTTGACACAAAGTAAATCTGATGAGGACACAAAACAAAAACATAGATGTCTAACAACGCTCAAATGAAGTTCCTTTGGAATAACCCCCACCAGGTTTGTAACTAGATTAACATGATGGGTGCCACTAGTGGAGCAGGAACGGCTCACCCTTCCGGAGTACCAGAGTTCACCCCTGGTTCTTAGTGGCGTTCGTGTTACTCTATCTATAGTTTTATGTGTATGTTTGTACTTTTTCGCTTGGCCATTGTGTTGTTTGTTCTTCACCGATATACTGATTCTGATTATCCCTTTGGTATCTTCAAACTCTTCTTATCCTCAAAGCCAAATAATTTATTGCAAGAGAAATAAAACCTTTCCTGTGTATCAGTTGGTGTTCCTCAAGGGAAATATCTTTTTTGAAGATGAACTCTCCCTTTGTATAAATACAATATCCTATTGTCCTTTTGTGGAGTTAATTCAATGGGAAATTTAAATGTCTCAATGAGAAATCAATCATTCATTGATTAATTTGGCTATACAAAAATATATACTCCTAGTGATGAAAATACATGTACCAATACTAAGTAGTGACACACGTTGTCAGATCAAGTGATTAAAATTACAAATTGATCTCAATTGTGCACTTTTGAAGAACAAACTTTCATTTTTAAAGTTGGTCAGTTCGTTTTTCTAACTGTTAATTTACAATTTTCATCTGCCGATTAGGAAGTTCAAATCAAGACAAGCCATATGACTCAAGCATTTAATGAGTAAGTGATTGTTGTTTAACGCCAACTCAGCAATTTTTTCAGTGATATTATGGCGAGAACAAGTTAATTCTCAATGAGACTATGACGATGAGGTCCGCTTTGTACTAGACCAACATGCTTTGTTGGATTTTTATAGTGCTAGCTCAATGAATCATCAGTCAGCGGATAGACATATTGCCCCACTAGGACACATTATCCTGATTTCAGAACCAACCAGTCTTTGCTCTTTCTCCTTAATGCTGCATGCTTAGCAGAAAAGCAACAAATACCAATTGCATAGTCTTTGGTTTGACCTGACCGGGATTCGAACCCATGATCTACCGCACTCAAGGCGAGCATGCTAACCATCGATGTGGTTCATTTACTGTACAAAACTTACTCTAGATTTACAAGTGGATTCAAGTTTTCTACCAAGGTTATCTGGTTATCATACAGCTCAAGTTCTATCAAAGTTGTCAAGTTCTCCATACCTTCTATCTTCTTAATTAAGTTCTGTCTTAAACAAAGTGTCTTAAAAAGAAATAAAATGTTATTCACATAATGACATATTATAAATATAGGTATATAATAAATTTATGTCTTGTGATTTTGTACATAAAATCTAACTTCATTATCTTAAGGATTAGTATTAGGATTATGGTGCGTAACGCCACTTTCAACAATATTTCAGTTATATCATGGCTGTCAGTTTTATTTGTGCCTTTGGTGGAGGAGACCAGAGTACCCATAGAAAACTACCGACCTGCCGCAAGTCACTGACAAATTTTATCACATAATGTTGTCTATCGTACACCTCGCCATGAGCGGTATTCAAACTCACAATGTTAGTGGTGATAGGCACTGATTGCACAGCTAGTTGTAAATCAATCTACCATACAATCACGACCATGGCGACCCCCATTAGCTTAACAAAAACAAAACAAGGGGTTTGGAGTAACACCACTTTCAACAATACATTTTGTATATAAGCAATATCGTGTATGCCCGTAGCCAGGAGTGTTCGATAAGACTCAAAATCCAGACTTGAATATTCATATTTCAACCGATCATAAGACAAGTTAATTTAATAGTAAATGCACTACATGTATATTTTGTATAAAGAATAATAACATTTCTTATATATATTATGAGACAATTTTTTGCTTTACAGAAGTGACTGATAATGCTGGTTTGAGTGTATTTCATGATATAAATTAATTGTAATTTGCAAGTCCTGAAAGGAATCTAAATAACTGAACAACAAACTCTGTCACGATTTTACCAAAAAACTCTCTCGTCAAATGAAATGAGTGCAATATACAGTACAGTCAGAGACATATCATGATCATATCAATCTTCTTAGTGATACTGATCATCATATACCTTTTGGTCTGTGTAATCTATTTACTTATTTTGTGTGATAGTAAGTAACATCTAAATGTAAAAGAAATTTTGATTGATTGATTGATTGATTTTTGGTGTTTAACGCCACTTTCAACAATATTTCAGCTATATCATGGCGACCAGTTTTAGTGGTGGAGGAAGCCAGAGTACCCGGAGAGAACCACCGACCATGGGCAAGCAACTGGTAAACTTTATCACTTGCGGTTGCGAGTCGAGTGCACCCTTTTTTGTAATTTACAAAGCCGGGCGCGAACCCACGCCGTATTGGTGATAGGCTTGTATGAGTTGTTAGATCCAGCGACCTAACTCATTGAGCCACCCGGACCCCGAAAAAGAAATTTTGAAGATATATTAAACAGAACAAAAGATATATCCAAATCATCAAGATGAGTGATACGTCTATCACAGTACTTTATCATACTATGTCAATGACTGTACTGTATAGTGGTGTAGCTTCCATTGAGGCAACCGAGACTGTTGCCTCGGTAAAAAAAATCAACAACACAAATTAGGCGTTTCATTTTCTTTGTTTCTATACCGCATGCTAAATGGTAATAGAAGAATTAAATTTGTATTGTAATATGATTCAAATAGCCCATATGTATGTATACATACTCATTCTTAAATCGAGAAAATTATTTTCCTGACTTAAAATTTCAGTGGTTGAAATTGGAGGGCTACGCACACCAGACCCCCTGCCTCTGTAATATTTGACCAGTTGTCCATGTTAATCCTAATGTCACTTACTTTTACTTTTGTCAGTTGGTTTAAATTCGTTATCTTTGAAATTCTACTCTGATTCAAATCAATATCCTGTAAAAGAAAGTATAATATTGTTTACACTGTGTTGCATATTTTAGTTCAGAGTTCTGTGTTGTGATGTCCGTTACGATTTCTACATAAAAACGATGTTGGGTTCGTCTTTACCTCCAATTGTTTGTAGGAGGACTCGTATCTTATTTACGTTATTTGTGTTTGCTTGCATATACATGTAGTGATGTCCAACACATGTGTTGTGTTTTAGCTTTGTTTGTTCTTCGTCTTGTGTATCATATGTTTTCAGTTTTTCTGGATTGTCCCTTTTTGATTACCCTTTCTGTATTCTCTAACGTTTATTTAGTAGTACCACATCGGTGCTATAATGGTCATTATAGTGCTCAGTGTTGGAGATAGATAGTGGGTTCGATCATGCAACATTCAGGAGCAGATACGTATACCGATTGGCTGAGAATACATATGTGTCCAAGTGGAACAACATGTCTACCAATGGACTGTTATTTCAGTGAGCTAGCACTATAACAATTTTAACAAAACATGTGATGTTGATGTAGTACAAAGTGAACATAATCATCAGTTCATTGAAATGTAACTTTTTCTCGCCATGATATAGCTGAAATATTTCTTAACAATCTATCACTGTGATCAATCTAATTAGAATAAAATTGTAGATAGTGCACATGCAGTATTTCTGGAAATACCTTCATCAGGTCCGCCCTGAGAGAATCAAAAGATAAGAAAGCCAAATAAAAACATGTCATGCTCCATTTACATCTGACTTAACCAAATTTTTTAATATTAACCACTGTTTTGTTTGTTTGTTTTGATGGTGTTTAACTCCACTTTTTACAATATTTCAGTTATATCGTGGTGGTCAGTTTTAATTTATTGGTGGAGGAAACCGGAGGACCTGGAGAAACCCACCGACCTGTCGCAAGTCATTGTCGGGTAAACTTTATCACATAATGCTGTACATCTCGCCCTGATCGAGATTCGAACTCACAACATCAGTGGTGATAGGCACTGATTGCATAGGTAATTGTAAATCCAACTACCATACGATCACGGCCATGACAGCCCCCTATTAACCAATGAATATACCATTAGACAAAAAAGAGTTCTGTCTGAGAGAATTAACAGATTTCTTGTAATGTTTACTTGGATGAATACAAGCTTTTCATGTAATAAAATAAATTGATAATCTGAATAAAAATATAGATTCTCTTTCAGTTGCCCGTGGGTTACGATATTTCTCCACTCAAGAGAGTTAAATTAAAAATTTTAACCACTCGCCTGACGGCTTGTGGTTAAAATTTTTAATTCAACTCTCGAGAGTGGAGAAATATCGTAACCCACATGGGAAACTGAAGGAGATTTTTTTTCTCCCATTATTTAACACGAACTCTATTTCAAAAGCCGTCAAACGAGTCAAATGCGGGGAAAGGCACGAGACATTTTAATCCTCTACAGGATTACAGATATTTCCACCACTGGTTCAGCGGGGTTAAAACGACGTCATAATGGGAGAAATAATGTTCCAACCCTCATTCTCATGTTTGTATAAAATATATCGCTACACTGTTTATATGTGGGAAAAATAAATTATATATATACCAAGAAGCATCTTAACGTGGACCAACAGCATTTAAATTCTTAGTTGTTTTTATCTTAAAAAACACAAATTAAGACATTTATAATATATAAAGTTTGTATTCAATGGTCAGATTTGGAACAAAAACTAGAGGCTCAGATGAGACTGTATCGCTCACCTGATATAAATAAGTCCTCTTAAGAATGTCTGCATGCCGAATACATCTAAGTTACTATTCAAATCCCATAGGATTCTATGTTAAAACTATGTCTGCTCATGGCAGCCATCTTGGATGAAGGTTGTGGTCACCGGACACAATTTTGAAAGTATATACTACCCAAGGAACATCCATGCCATGTTTGCTTTAAATTGGCTGACTGGTTTCAGAGGAGAAGACTTTTAAACAATTTTCCCATTGGGTCCTATGTTAAAACTAAGTCTGCTGACGGCGGCCATTTCGGACCGAGATTGGGGTCACTGAACACAATTTTGGAAGTTGACCACCTAAGGACCATCGATGACATGTTTGCTATATTGGTTTACTGGTTTCAGAGGAGAAGATTTTAAAACATTTTTTCCCATAGGGTCCTATGTTAAAACTATGTCCGCTGATGGCGGCCATCTTGGCTGGAGGTCTGGGTCACTGGATACAATTTTGAAAGTTGACCATTTAAGGACCATTCATGCCATGTTTGCTTTAAATTGGCTTACTGGTTTCAGAGGAAAAAACTTTTAAACATTTTTCCCATAGGGTCCTATGATAAAACTATGTTCGCTGACGGCGGCCATCTTGGATGGAGATCGGGGTCACATGACATTATTTGAAAGTTGACCACCTAAGGACCATTCATGCCATGTTTGCTTTAAATTGACTTACTAGTTTCAGAGGAATTTTTTTTTTAAACATTTCCCATAGGGTCCTATGTTAAAACTATGTTCGCTGACGGCAGCCATCTTGGATGGAGGTCGGGGTCAGCAGCTTGCAATGATCATTCATGACAATTTTCAATTCCATTCTCCATGTAGTATCGGAGAAGAAGATCATTAAAAATTTCAGCCAATCAGAGGCTTTTATGACCCCTGGCAGCCATGTTGGATAACCGATCGTAACGAAAGTAACAACACTTGGTTAGACCATGCAAATGAACATTCCTGCCACGTTTGGTCCCATTTGCTTCAGTGGTTCTCTAGAAGAAGATTGAAATGTTTACGGACGGACGTACGGACGACGGACGCCAAGTGATGGCAATAGCTCACCTGACCTGAAGGTGAGTTAAAAAGTGCACTTCAGGTAGGGGTTGGGGATGATCCCCCGGGCCTGAGCTATAATACATTTAATTTGCCTAGTCACCCTGATCATAAATATATATGCAGTGATTGGGATTACCACGCGCCCTGCGCCATAGTCGCATTACCCGACGAAATGGCGCATTTCCACATAAAAGCTCCGCGTCATATGCGCGCATTCGTTTTCTGATGAAGTCAGACGTACATACAGCCGAACCGTTCTGTCAAGACTGCACGGACATAGTCCCATTGAAAATTTTTAATCCCAATCACTGTATCTAATTTATAATTTAGTTTTTATTTCAAAATGATCTGTGAAAGTTCAACTGCAAATCAACATCGATATCTGCTACCTTGTGTACATACAATTTTATACGGAATTCAGGCTTAAATAAATCGTAAACCAGTTTCAAAAACTGATATATCTGATAACCGCAAAGTACAACAACGAGCAACAACGGACTTATAACACTTTCCCGGCGGGAAGTATCGGATACCGATCAGCATGTCACTTTCCCGTGTGTTTTTTTACTTTCTCCGGGAAACGTGAAATGGGAAATTTCATGCATTGCACAGCGTTTATCATGCATATCAGATGGATTTTTTTGTCCAGATCAAGGTTTAAGCCAAGAATTAAAAAAAAAGGTGTTAAGTTCAAGCTCGTATGTCCTTCATCATACTGTATTTATTCAAACAGAAGGGTGTGAGTTGTCAGATAGTTTATATATCTCCTCCACCCATGTATTAAAGTTTGTTAAATGTTTGTATTCTACATTATTTTTCACACTGGATTTTGGTGCATAGTTCTGTCATTATGGCCCATTCATATCAAAAATGTCCCATTGACAAGGAAGGGAAGGGGGCCATAGTCCCATTGAAATTTGTTTAATCCCAATCACTGTATATGGTTTAGGGGTGGGGATCTCAACCATTAAAAAGTTCACTTCAGGTAGGGCGTTGGGGATGACCCCCCGGACCTGAGCTATAAAGCATTTAATTTGCCTAGTCACCCTGATCATAAATATATATGGTTTAGGGGTGGGGATTTCACCCATTAGAAAGTTCACTTCAGGTAGGGGGTGGGGTATGACCCCCCTCCCCCGGGGGCCTGAGCTATAAGGCATTTAATTTGCCTAGTCACCCTGATCATAAATATATACGGTTTAGGGTGGGTATCTCGATCACATTTTTTTTATACAGATTCATTTTAACTGTATTATACTAAAGTAAATTATGTCAATATTTAAATAGAGTTATCCTCTTTCCACAGATTAAATTGGAGTTATCTTTCTTTCCACAGAAAACAGATTTAGAAGATCTTTGAAGGTATTTCCCA
>MJUT01001363.1:15435-52530 GCA_002080005.1 Gigantidas platifrons | reverse complement strand
TTTATTACAAAATGTGCATAATCTTAATTCTTTTGATATATTATTCCATCTTCCGGTTTCAATGGGAAGCTTCAAGTTTGAAGTTCTAAGTTTGGATATGTATATCCTGTCTTGTTTTGATAATCTAATAAGGTACTCTTCAAATTTAAAATCTTTTTTTACAACTTTATAAAATTCTCTTGCAGAGTTATCCAAGTCTGAAAACCATTTTTGAATGAATTGATCACGTAATCGTTCTTTTATCCCTGATTTTATAGAAGACATACATATTGGAAATTGAGATTCAAATACATAGCTCAGTCCAGTATCATTAAATACACTTTGAACAAAGGAAATCCACTTAAAATTAATTGTTCCATTCATATGTAACTTATACAGTTTTGAACTCAATTTGTTTTCATTACTAATGAGTCTATTCCAGAAGGATATCATTCTCAGTTTTATCTTTATTGAGAGAGGAAAGCAACCAAGTTCCCCGTCAATCATATAACTTGGCGTTGTTGTTCTAACCTGTAAAATCTTTTTACAAAATTGTAAATGAATTTTTTCTAGCGAACATGTACTTTCAAAACCCCAAACCTCTGATCCATATAGCAATATCGGTTCAACTAGACTGTCAAATAATTTCAATTGTAAATCTACTGGAATAGGTTGGTTTTTGATACGTCTATAAACAGCAAATAATGCGCGTCTAGCTTGATCTATTAATTTTGACTTAGTTTTTACAAAAGATCCATTATAATTCATAACCAACCCAAGATATGAATAACTATCTACAATTTCAATAATTTCATCATTTAAAGTGAACACTGGTGAATTTTTCATTTTCCTTTTACTAAATATAACAACTTTAGACTTTGAACAGTTTATAGATAATTTCCATGATTTACAATAAATATTAAAAATATTTAAGTTTTTTTGTAAATCATCAGAAGACTCAGCTAACAAAACTGTGTCATCAGCATACATTAGAATAAATAGTTCTACATACATGGTTATTTCACTCATACATTGTTCTTTTATTTTAACAAGAGGGATGCCTTCTAAAGATTTTAAGAATTCTTCAAGGTCATTCAGAAATAAAGAAAACAGGATAAGGGAAATGTTTTCCCCTTGTCTGACCCCTGTTAAGCATGGGAAAAAATCTGAACATCGCTTTTGGCTTCTAACACAGGATTTTATATTCTTATACATATTTTTAATAATATCAAAACATTTCCCATGGATACCAAACTTCTGTAATTTTTGCCAAAGTCCTTTTCTCCATACAGTGTCAAAAGCCTTTCGGAAGTCTATAAATGAACAAACCAATTTTTTACCAAGCGAAAAATACAGCGATATAAGTGCATGAAGTGAAAATATATTGTCGATAGTGGAATATCCTTTCCTAAAACCGTTTGACATTCAGAAATAATATTTATTTCATCTGCTAGTAATGCAAGGCGGTTATTAATAATAGCAGTAAATAGTTTACCCAAACAGCTGACCAAAGTAATAGCTCTGTAATTATCTGGGTCTTTTGGGTCCCCCTTATTTTTGTAAATAGGTTGTATAATTCCAATTGACCAACTTTCTGGAATAACTCCACTATTAAACACAATATTAAAAATATTACAATAAATAGATATAAGTCTTGGATTCGATACCTTCAAATACTCATTTACAATTTGATCGTATCCTGCAGCTTTATTATTTTTCAATAATTTAATACTAACTTCAGTCTCCTGCTCAGTGATTTCAGAATTTAACATAGCTTCGCATTCTTCGTTTAATTCAATATGTTCATTTGTAATATTATCATCGTACGCATCATTATCATCGTTCGCGTTTAATTTTTTAAAATATTCGAAAAAAGTATTTAGGTCAACCTCTGGATCTTTACTTCCATGACCCGATTATCTATTTAAAATTTTCCAAAGTGACCTAGTATCTGTCTTTGATATTCGACGTATATCATCCTCACATTTTCTTTGATATTGCGAATAACTATTATTTACTTCTTTTCTATATTCTTTGGCTTTCGCGTTAAGATTGTTTTTATTGACATCATTTTTAACTAAACCATAATTTCTCCTGGCTTTATTGAAATCACGTCTTTTTTTGTCGCAATTCTTTGTAAACCATGGCTTCTGTTTTTCATTACCTTTATTTTGTTTATTTTTCCGGTAACCAAATGTTGAAGCCGCAGACTTTACAAAAAGATCAGCAATATCACCGACTAAATTATTTATTTCTATTTCGGAAACATTTTCTTGTTGTACATAGCTTTCTATTTTTAGCTCTATCTCATGGATACTATTTTCATTTTCGATCAATAAAATCTGTTTAAATTCATCAGACTTGGATGACATCCAACTAATTAGGGGTGAACTCGAATTGTCAACCTGTGGTTTAACGGTAACGGTGTCAAACGATTTAAAAGAAAATTGGATTCTGTTGTGTACATCGAATATAATCGGATTAAAATCTAATACATTGAAATCTGAAATTACCGGAAAAAGATGGGAAGACACAATAAGGTAATCTACTACACTACTATCTTTGCATGTTTTCTTACCCAGTCCAAGATCAGATCCTATTCTAGAGTTAGCTATATACATTGAGCAATTCTGACACAATTCAATTAGTTTATGACCATATCTATTAGAACGATTTTTGTCCTCAGAAAAACGCTTCAATGGTATATTATTTTTTACCAAATTTTCATGGTCATACAAATCTTTAATAAGTTCATCATTTTCAGAAAAATCAAGCAATTGCAACAAATCTTGGTCTGGTATAATAAAATCTTCTAGAGTAGAAGTTTTGGAATTAAAATCACCAACAAGGGCTATATGTTTTATATTTTTTGAAACAGATATAATTTCATCTTCTAATTCATTAAAAGCTTCCTCTGAGGAATAAGTTGATTGCTTTGGTGGTATATACACACACCCAATTATTAAATTGTCATCTTTAACACATGATATTTCTTTTGATAATTGTACCCATTGAATAAAATCACATTTAGTTTCAATAAAAGTGATATATTGCTCAATTTCTTTTCTATAAATTATAGCAAGACCCCCTGATTTCCTTACATATTTTTTTCTATTTTTCAAAAGGTAAGTATATTCACGAGGTAAATGAAGAATGTCTTCATCTGAAAGTTTTGTTTCACAAAGAAAAACTATATCATATTGTTAAAAGTGACTGATATGGATTAGGGACTGGATATAAACCCAGTTCAAGTGTTCACTGATAAGTTTGTAATACGTGTCCAGGCTTCCCTTGCAGAATAATTCTATTAGCTAAAACATTTCTGAAAGTGGAGATAAATTAAGGTATCGCCCTGATAATTAAAAAGTATCTTAGGGAAAATAATAAATATTGTAATTGAAATCAAAGAAGTGACGATATAGAAGAGTATTATTTAAAAAAATAAGCTTTTGTTTAAGAAATTATAAGCATTTACTAGATATATTATTTGAAACTTTTAGGGCGAACGGATCCAGGGCGAACATGAATTAGGGCAAACGGATCCTGTCGTAAAATTTTTAGCTACCTCATGAAAATTTGCTACCGGTAGCTAATTTTCATACGGGGGAGCTATAAAAATTAGCTACTTGTAGCATAAACTTATAGGATTTATCTCCCTTAATATGAGTAGGCCTTGCACGGCCTATATAGAAAGGAGGGAAGTATTTGAAATTAATGGCAAAAATACCTTTATATCCCCTATGCCATCCACTGGACAGTTACATGAAGTAGAATAGAAAATTATGAGAAAAAAGTATGGATTCTTTTATTGTTGGACTAGGAACAGTGCAAACATTGAAGGCTAACTATTACAGTAACGTGGGTGGTATCAACCATTATAAGTATAAGTACAAGTTTATTGATTTACCAATCAAGGGCCCACAGGGGGCATATCCATAGACAATATGAACATTTATTACAATTGTTTTATAGCATAACAAAAAAGATGGAAAAAAACAGCACTAATGTTTTCACCACTAGTTTAGAGCCATAGTCTTAGGTGCGCACCCGGATCGCGCCCCTCTAAAATTGGAAAAAATATGATTTTTTTGCACAAAATTGTGATTTTTCACACGAAATACCCCAAAAATTTTCGCACCGAGCGGAGCGAGGCGCGATTATTTTAAGTCCCCCCTCCCTAACTTGAAATCCTGGATCCGCCCCTGGTGTGTATTGATCCCTCTAACAATTGAGGAGGAAATACAATGTATCTTAAAATAAAGATATAGTATGACTACTTGAAGTACCAAGGGTCCGTGCCATTAGGATGAACTTGTGGGCCACGCCAATTTTGTACCTATAGTAACAGTATCAGAAAGCCAACAATAAATAATATTTAAAAGGGAGTAGTATACGCCGGTGTCTGTAAAATGAAAGTATGGTCTTTTAATTCATAAAAAAGGGTTTTATTACGAAAATATCAATTAATACAAACAGCATACATAAGCAATATTGGTCTATATCATGCTATGTACAGCCGATACATGTTATTGAAGTGTAAATTTATGATGAATGACATACGGTCAGGGCCATCTTTTCAGCAATATAGGCCACGGTCAACGCAGTGCACTGAAACCCCTATCTATACAAACACTCACAGAAATAAAACTGTAAATGGTCGATAAAATTTAACATATATTTCTTGTATTGGTACTTCCAACAAAATCAGCGTTTAAACATTAAAAATCATGCCGTATATAACATACATAGATTAGGATGGGGTTCATTTTGGATCATGGGACCACCGGGCAACTGCCCATTGCAGAGGCGGATTTAGAGGGGGCGTGCGGGGCGTGCGCCCCCCTAAAATTCGCAAAGCATATGTTATACAACGTTAATTAAGCAGTTCAACAAACAACTTTTTGTAACTTCAAGATAAAAAGCTTGTGTTATTTTGACCACAATGAATCCCTATTATTACTGTGGCAGCAATCTTATCTGAAGCTGTTCAAAAGTCAAAATGAATAGTAATGATATTAGGAGTAAATTTGGGATATCATTCTAAAAAGCTCTACCCATTGATAAATGATCAGTATACTGTCCGTCCGGATGAAGCTTTTCGTTTCGCCGTTGGTTCATTCATTGAAAACGTATGATTCGTTCTTGTTTATAGACAAACAAAGGTGAATATGTTAACATTAATGCTGCATGAAACGATTCTGATCATCTAATTTAGTTACGTTAGCTAATCAGAAATCAACAACAAGTTCATGTATTGACAATTTCCGCTTTTGTTTGTCTATAAACAAGAGCGGTCGAATCATACGTTTTCAATGAATGAATCAAACGACGAAAAGAACAGCTCCATCCGGACGGGCAGTACTAACTAGAACCACCCGAAAGGACAAGCACCGAAAGTACAGACCAATTAGTGAAATGAGGAATGCTTTAAAACTAAACCAATAGTTCTTTGAAGGGTTAAAATATCGTGATCGATCAGTCATGAGTTGAACAATTCGCATCACGGTTGTTAAAAAAAAGTTTTACTTTAGGTTCTTATAATCTGACAAAAACATACTGTCAACAATTATCCGACAAATTTAAGACTCAAAGTCAAGTTTTTTTTGTCTGATAAAAATGGTGTGGTTGATTCAAAATTGTCGTTCAAATAAATGTCTATCCCTGGGCCCCCTACCAGGGCTCTGCCCTGGACCCGCTGGGGACCTTTACCGGTCCCCAGAACCATCGCCTACTCACGCCCCCCCCTAACCACAAATCCTGGATCCGCCCCTGCCTACTACTAGTGGATGGGTATGCCCAATTTTAAGATCATTCACAAGGTTATTAATATACAAATTACATGTCATATCAACCCGAAACCTCCATATTAGCCCGAGGGTTGATATGGCATGTAATATGAAAAATGCCATATCATAACCTATTTATCATATACAGACTGTGGACAAAGGTACGATTCCAATATTCCCTTTATATTTCATGTCCGATTTTGATAATTTATGTATCAATAAAACATAATTTAATGTATTTTTACTCTATAATTTCAAAATAATTTTCTATGATAAAAACATT
The DNA here is from genome assembly GCA_002080005.1 of Gigantidas platifrons. Taxonomy (NCBI): domain Eukaryota; kingdom Metazoa; phylum Mollusca; class Bivalvia; order Mytilida; family Modiolidae; genus Gigantidas; species Gigantidas platifrons. The sequence continues at coordinate 46,482 of MJUT01001363.1, read as the reverse complement.
TTGAGAATACACAAGTTAAATACAACTGAATTCATTCATTTTTTTTTTCGAAACAAAATGCAATGATAGTTTTTGCTGACAGATTATTTAAGTCAATGCGCCTTTCTTCATATTTGTGAGAGCTGATCGTGATGCAATGTCATATTATATCTACGTTTTTATTATATGTATTTAGAGTCATAATCCTTATACAGTTACACTTTTAATACAACACAAGATGATTCAATCTTTGGTTCATAAAGGAGTGTCATCATTCGTTGCATAACGAGCATTTTCCAAGTTTTCTTCGTAATCCATTTTGACAGTAACAGACGACGGAAGTAAACAACGATACATTAATAACGAAAACTGTTCGGACCGCAAAACGTGAATTTTGGAAGGAAAACATATTTTTTCCAAAATGAAAGACAAAATAATTGCGAAAAACTAAATAAAATGTACTCGATTGATGCAAAATTTCCGGCCGCCATTTTGAAAAATATCTCACCCCCCATGTAATACGGCGCACATTATTACACCCCATGTAATACGGATCAGGTTATTACACCCCTGGGAGATATGACTTGTTGCATTTCGAATTTATCACATATGCAAAATTAAGCATATCTTGAGCAAGTATATGATAATAATAATTATTAGAACAAAGCTGTAGATCTGAATGTATATTTACTACTACAGCTCATATCTACACAACACCTTTGACGTCCGCAGCACCTGATGGCGTCATTTGTAACACGACCAGACGGACAAGGTAACACATTAGGTATACATACTCCGCCAGCAATGAAGCAAGCGGCTGGTGGTTTTCCGTTAGATTCTGAAATTATTTATTGCAGCATAATATCTGAAATCGAACTTAATAATCAATTCATATATACACTTGTAAACAACTTCATTCTGGTACAAGATGAATTAGGCAAAATGTATTGTTACTTCCGGGGTTAGGGATTGTTTTAACGCCACAACGATGTTTCAACTATATCGTTGAGGTCAGTTTTATATGGCGGAGGAAACCGGAGAAAACCACCGACCCGCTGCAAGTCACTGACAAACTTTATCTCATAATGTTGTATCGAGTACACCTTCCCATGATCGGGATTAGAGCTCATAATGTTAGTGGTGATAGGCTCTGATTGCATGAGTAGTTGTAAATCCAACCACCATACGATCACGAACAAGACGGCACCTTTTTACTACTATAGTAAAAAAAAAGATATTTCCGTTCAACAGATATGTTTTAAATTTTCCTGGCGTATAAAGGTATTATATCAGCGGGTGTCTGTAATTTTTTGTCTTCATTAGCAATGTTTACTACCACATATAAACATAAAAACTTACATTGAACCCTCCCGGTTTTGACAGTTGATGATCGGAAACGGTAACGTAAACACGTCATTTGCGTCCCACAGGTACCCATACTGTGATGTTGTGGCCGTTTTGTGTTCAGTGAGTGAAGGTGAGAGGTGATTGTTCGTTTTGTTGATATTGGCTGAACTGTAGACCATCACTGCCTATATTTTTTTTCATAATGATTATGATATAATCGAATACAACTTGTTCTCGCAGTGACATAGCTGAAAAATTCACTCACTCACTCACTCACTCACTCATGGAAAATTGATAGCCGAAACAACAAGCTATTTGCCATTCAGTGTGGTGCTTGAAAATGTACATTGTTTTCCGATTTCGAAATCGTAGACGACAATTTGTTTTTTAATTTGAGTATTTGAACCGCAATATAACCATAACATGTGAAAGAACTTCGTAGGTAACACATTTTTGACTATTACTCTCCACTCATCATCCGTGGGTAAACCGACAGAGAGAAATCATCGTAGTCATGAATTATTCATGAGTCATTTTAAAACATTTTGATAAGTCCCCACAAACTGTATTACAGCCAATCAAATCAATATCACCTTTAAAAAGGGCAATTACCCCGGAGTTATACAAGATAAATGCTATATCAAGTAGCCATCTAGTATCTTTGTAATCCGTTCAATCCATCTAAAATAAAATTTGAGTGATATTATGTTGTTATGGAAACTAATGAATACAGAGAATTTTTTCGGAACAAATTCGAAAGGACGGTTTTCATATGAATTGATAGGTCGTCGTGGTCGTGATCACATGGTAGTTGTATTATAGCTACCTGTGTAATCTGTGCCAATCAACACTAGCATTGTAAGTTCGAATCGCGGTCAGGTGAGGTGTACTCGATACAACAATATATGATAAAGTTTATCAGTGACCTCCGGCATGTCGGGGGTTTCTTCCGGGTACTCCGGTTTCCTCCACCAATAAAACTGACCAACACGACATAACTGAAATATTACTGAAAGTGGCGTTAAACACCATCAGCTTATCCCCATATAAATTGACACACGGTTGATGAGTGGTGAGAATCGGAGCACGGTGAATCGTGGATAGCCGACGGCGATATAGGAAATCGACCTCAATGTTTTTACATTTTCGAATGTGGTTGGATTAATAAATGAATAATTTTAGGTATTTCACGTTACAGGCTGATGAATTCAGTATTTTGAGACATTGTACAATATAGTCACATGTTATCGCATGCATTATTGAACAATATCGGTACAGAATAATCTATGTAAATGAAATTTACCTCTAAAGACCATAAACACAAAGAGAAGAAACAAGATCTGTATACGGTGCATGCTGACAATATCGCTTTATCTGTTGTGATTTGGATACACGTGAGCTGATGGGCACCCTGGAAGTCACAAATAGTATGGGGTTATGGAGTTATGGTGTTTAACGCCACTTTCAACAATATTTCATTTATATAGTAAGTTAATTAATAAGGGACAAGGCTAATATAAAGCAACATGTACCATCCGAACAGGTAGACAATGTTTCGACATTGACATGGTAAATATTGAAATTTATAGTTCCTTAAAGGGATATTAAAGCTCGTTTTAACATATATTTTTTCAACTCGTGACGATAAAAACCGGGTTAATTTTTCATAAATATCATTTATTGAACCAATTACAAGTTTTCATGAAATACCAAAAAATTAACAAAATGAGCTTTAATATCCCTTTATTAGCCCATGGCGATGTGTACCTGGAGAAAACCACCGACAATTACAACTTTGACCTCAAGATCTTAGAAACATGTTACATCTTGTGGCCTAAATTTGTGGATCTACTTATCACAATGATTCATACCATTCTTGAAAATGTCTCTATTGCAGTCGATATCTATCATTAAACCCTAGGGATTGGACCCTATAGATCCCTAGACCTTCATTTGTAATTGTTTTTATCTACATATCACAATGAAGATTAATATCACTGTAACGCCACAATATGGCTGAAATGCGGCTAAAGTTGGCGTTAAACACCAACCAATCAATCTATTAATGCCATTGTCAACAGTGATTCCGTAACTATTTCTAGAGAATATGATTGTACAGTTGTATTTCGCATTTTCTCTAGTACAGTCCACGACACCAAACTAACTCTCATGGGGGGTCTTTATTTGTTCATGATTTAAACCTCCTCCCCTATGTGGACCTTTCACCCCAAATACAATTACATTTCCACTGTATCATCATATTCGTCAATATTTTCAATAACAGTGTATATGTTACAGTAAATGTGTGTGATTATGAATTTCGTGAAATTACTGAATTTTTTAGGGATTTCATGTAATTACTAAGCCATTTAGTAATTTCATGAAATTCCTAAAAAAAAATCTAGTGTTTTCATGTAATTACTGAAAAAAATCATGAATTTTACATACATTTACTAATTTCTTATAAAATTGAACACAAGTAAAGAAAATAAATGTGTAATTTCAGCAAACAGAACATATTTACAGATACTGAAAAAAATCATGAATTTTACATACATTTACCAATTTCTTATAAAATTGAACACAAGTAAAGAAAATAAATGTGTAATTTCAACAAACAAAACATATTTACAGATACTGAAAAAAATCATGAATTTTACATACATTTACTAATTTTCTTATAAAATTGAACACAAGTAAAGAAAATAAATGTGTAATTTCAACAAACAAAACATATTTACAGATACTTTGATTTACGGTTTAAATGAAACATTTAGAGATCTCTGTTAATGTCTTATTTATTTTTACATGTGTTACTGTTGTGACACCTAGAGTTACATAAGATCCCAGCTTTTAAGCATTTGCATGTTTTCTTAATGCATCCGGATTTACAGGTGCATTTTAAAAACCCTTGTCCAGTTCCGATTGACTGTTCTCTTGCTGCCTGTCGAACACTTATTTCAGTGTCGAAATCAACAGAACTCAGGAGCAAGGTGTTAGATATACACGACAGGAATTGGTTCCTGGAAAATGATCTATTCAAAAGACCATATCTAGTAGTACGTTTGTATTGCTGTGTTTCTGTGTTAATATTGGTTACAACGCACATCAGATTCCTGTGATCTCCTCTAGCCCTATCAACACTTGGTACAGGCAATGTGAAATTATTACCCACTGTAGCTGGTTGAAGAACCTGATTGCTTCTTGCCACCATTTTATCAGCCTGTCTTTCAAGGTTTTCATGACTAAGATGCCCCTCCCTGTTGATCACCATACCTCTGCTGCATACATCGCATAAATCACAGTTTTCTATGTCACTCTGAAACACATTAGTACAAGATTTGCATTCATGTTCAAATTCCAGTGGAGTAGGTACATTTTCAGCGGGAGTTTCGGTAACTGCTTGATTTTCAATTATAGACTGAGAAGGTTGATCCATGAAATATCCCACCAATTCTTCCTCTTTTTCAATAACATGTTTATTCCCGGATGCAGCAGCATGTCGTCTTTGTTAACCTCGCAAATACGGCAGTTTTATACTACTCATTGACAATATTTTGCTGTTGCCAGGTGCAAAATTACATATATTGAATAATAGCTACCGAAAATGATCATAGGCATCATCATAAATTCATAAAATATGAAAAAAAACGATTGAGAAAAGAAGGCAACAAGCCTCGGCTTACTTATCAAGCAAAATCTTTGCCATTTCGGCGTGAGTTTGGACGCGTAGCACTTCCTTCAGTTCGTTCCAACGGTCCAACTGATCCCCTACATATATCATGCATTTGTTCCATTTGGAAGATACTGCACTTCTATTCCTCTTTCTCTTTGAATCCGTCAAAGTCCGCTTTCTTCCACGCGTTGACACTTTCTCGTTTGCCCAAGAACCACATCTTGTTTATTGTTTCTAAACAGTGCGCATACTCAAGACGGGTTCATATTGAAGGTCATATGAATAGAGTCGGGTGAAATTGAATTCTTGTCATCCTGGAAATAATTCCGATAACGATAGTTTTGGGTCTTTTTTGTGAAAAAAAAAGAACACAAATCGTATCTTTTGCAGCATAACTGTTTAATGATAGCTTAAACAAATCATTTACGACAATAATATTGGGTATGAAAACATTAGGATTTTGATAGACAATATGCCTTTAGGTCATTAAAGCATTTAATTACATGTAACAGTACAATTGTTGAAAACATGTAGATTTATTGTACATTTTATCCATAAAATGAAATCAGTAAATGTGTGTAAAATTCTCTAAAAGTTTCAGTAATTTCATTTAAACATGCCTTTAGGTCATTAAAGCATTTAATTACATGTAACAGTACAATTGTTGAAAACATGTAGATTTATTGTACATTTTATCAATAAAATGAAATCAGTAAATGTGTGTAAAATTCTCTAAAAGTTTCAGTAATTTCATTTAATTACTGCTAAAAATTAGTAATTTCACGTAATTACTAAGCCCTTTAGGAATTACATGAAATTCCTGAATTTTCAGTAATTTGATGAAATTTCTGATTACACCCATTTACTGTAACATATATTTGTAAAACTTTGAACCCATTGCGTACTGACACCATATTCACTGCGTTCCTCATTTATGCAAGTTTGAACATGTATATCACAATGATTATTCAAGCAGCTTACAATTGCATGTTCATATCTGGCTCCAAAGAAAAGTTGCAATCAATTAATCAATTTATGTTTCTTCATTGTAGTCGAGTTCGTAACCCACATACCACATGGGTCGTTAATTTCTACAAAATTAGGAATCAATTTCACAAGGAAACTTCAAGTGAAATACAATGACTTTTCCATTGCTGGTTCACAAAGAGAATGCTTTTCCCTCTTGTAGCCTATGTGGAAGTGTATTTGTGACCTACAGGACTCGGAACACATAGACCATTGGGTCTTTATCTGTACAATCTTGAATCAAAATAATAATTCATGCCTTTTATTCTCGCATTTAAATTATTGATTCTTTATATTTTAAAAAAATCGCAGTGAATACCGTGCTAAAATGTGGACCTCAACCCCAAGAACTCGTTGTTCTAGGTTGATTCTCATTTCATTACATGCATGTATTGACAAATCTTCTTTTCTGTTCTCATTTTTAAGTATAACCTTATAGGTTGTGATGTTTTCATGAAATAAATCATGAAATAAATAAAAACAGGTTGATGTTATATTTTCAAAACTGTATACAAAATCTAGTTGGTGTTTTAATATATTCATGTATATATTATATTTAAATATTTTGGTAGGGAAAAAAAACTAAAATCGCAGACACTATGCCTTTAAGAAAAAAAACCAAACAAACAAAGCTTTATTTTAAACCATCATGGACACATTAAAGCAATGAACATGTATTCGGAACGAAATATATTCGAAATAAAACTGTTTTAGTACTCCTAAGTGTATTATTTTGTAATAAACTTTCACAATAATTACAAAACCTCTTACCTTATTACAATTACAATTACAAGTATTACAATATTTCTGGTTTTGACATAACAAAAAAATATATATTATTCAGCTGTTGTACGTGTACTTTTTTTTCTCAATTTTTTTTATTCAGTCGTCTAGGTACATGTTTTAATTGAAAATTCACATCGTCCGAATTTTGTCATTGGTACGTGTTGTTTTATACATTTTGTTCTGATATTTTAAAAAGGGTTTCCCTCTAACTGTTTTTTTTACCTTTGTACATTAAGTTCAGAAAAGTTTGAAGATAACATAGGGGTAAAAAAAGAAACGTAAATCAAAGGACAGACAATGCAAGAGTCAAAGGAAAAAGGTGCATGGTGTTTAACTCCACTTTCAGCCATCCGGGCATGTGGCGAGTGCAGTGGTGCTCATCGTTTTAATTTTCTATGTAGATTTTCCTGCTTTATTTGTCTTCGGTCTGTGTCTTGTGCCCACTGTTGCCTGTACCTCAGATTGTCCATTCTCGATTGCTCCTTCAACACGAACCCCACAGAAAAGAGAATGAAATCGGGATCTTTAAAAGGGTAAGCAGTTCCTTTGTACCTTTGTGCCTTTTCTTCGGGTCAGAATGTAAGCCATTGGCTTCTAAAGACCCCTCATCATAGTCTGGTGTTAATTTCATCCTCTCATGATAGTTTGTACATATAAATTGACATATCACAACTAATAAAGGTTTGCGCATTAACACGTAAAAAAAAAATATATATAGATAGATCCGCTCCACTAGTGCCACCCGTCGTGTTAAACAATCAAGGATATAAACCATGTATCAATTTCTTTATTCAACGTTACTGCCTATTATCCGTAAAACCCTTTAATTAAGACAAATTAACATCACAAACTAATATCGGCAAAAGCGTAGATTTCAAATTTAATATGGACAACACGTTTCTGGAACTACCTAACAAGTATGCTCATAATCAGAAGTCTAGAATACTATTATTTCAGAATTATTTGGAACCAAGAAAACCAAACAGGATAGCCAAAGTCGACTAAGATCTCCTATGTCAGATTGTGTAGTGACATAATGTCTTGTAAGACATAAAACGTAAAATTCAGTGCCGAAAAAAAAAACATTCTGTAAACAGCTTACTGGACCCATTGATCAAACTTCACTTAATAAATCATTCTATATTTAATTGTTTTAAATCTTGTAAAATATAAAGTGTATTTAAATAAGTTGAGTAAAGCTGTTTTAAATCACATTTGATTAATTTTCATTTTTTCCATAAATTCATACTTCTGATGATTTCATTTTCCCCATTTAAATCATTTGGTTTAGTCTACTCCCAACAACCTTTAAATTATTAATGTTGTAATTTAACTGTGGAATAATTAATACAGACATCGTATTCAGTACCGTTCCAGCTCGGATCCGCATACTACTCTCAGAAAATCATATTCGGAGCGAATACCAACAAAACTGTCTGGAGTTTTTCAGTGTGAGTGCATAGAAACATGACATAGTTTCTCCTATGCGAGTTAAGAAACATCCGAAAGGCCCGGGGTTCCGAAATTTATGCAGGACAAATCAAATACACAACACACGCTTAGGTATCGTAACTAATATAAATAGTTTTACCTTAATCATATCAAGATGTATTATACCTCATTAATATGCATTGCTTAATATGCATTTCCTATTGGCTCTTTTGGATCACGTCACCTGCGAATATTTTTTGATCATGTGACAGAACTAGCAATATAGACTCCACACAACAACACAACGACCGCTTTCATCGCTTGAATTTGAAAAAAGCACGTCATGTTTCAGATCGAGATCATGTGTTCAGCCCAAGTTCTATCAAAATATACTTTATAATTGTTATTTGATGGTTCTCCAATAAACTTGAAGCATTAAGAGAAAAGAGTTATAATAAAACAATTAATTACTCTTTGTGAGGTCAATAGCATGAAACGATAACCCTTGACCTGTGACTCTCTGTGACCTGACCTGGCCTCGGACGTTGGCCTTGGTCAGGTCACAAGCATCGGATCCACATTGACCTCACAAAGAGTAATTAATTGTATAATATGTGAACGTCTAATAATGCATATTGGCACCATAAAGTCGATCGGTGATGTCATTTGTTAGGCGGTGGTTAAAATCAAGTTTCTAGTGTGAAAAATAGTTAGCAAGTGAATGTTGGAGAGAAGTTATTAAAATTAAATGATATATATGAAAGCAAAATCATTGTTGTTTTATTGTTTTGTATGAATATAATTTGCTAAGTTATAGGGATGGTTTATTTACATTAACATTTCTACTCGTGTCAGACCGATTAATTGTCCTCCATCTTTCTTTCGAGTGTTTTTACCATGGTCAACATGGAAACTGGGTGCTATATAATGCTCTGTTTAGTATACACAAGTTTTAGTCTTGCCACATTGATACTGTTTTACAATTTGCGAATACGGGAACATATTTTTGAATATGGGCCAAATTTGTCAGCTACAGCAATCGGCAAATTGTTTCAACAATAAAATTGGTCATGGAAACTCCTTCCATGGAAGTTTTAGCAAATTGTTTTGTGGAACAAAGGTTGTTGTAGCAGTAACGAAGATGTGTTTTTATGTGTTTTATATGTCGCTTTATATTAACTTTAACCGAGAAAAAAAAACATCCATAAAAAGTTTGGTTGAGAGTTTGAACCATTCACTAGATATTTGTTACACCATTTGGAATCAAATTTTGTATTACATGCAGCAGCTTCCGTTGAGCTTTTCATGTTGTTTTTCTTTGCAGGACTGTCTAATTCACCCGCTGTTGTGTGTTCGCGCTCTTTTCGAATGTACGTAGTTAGCGAACCAGTTCTATTAAGACAGTTTTATTATGTTATCTGAAATTTTCCAATTTGTCGAATTTTGTGCAAGCATGATTTGATGCTTTGAAGCGTGACTCTCACGCCGAAAGCGTGAGACTTGACAGGTATAAGAACGTATTTATAGATACGGAAGAAAAACCACCGACCTAATAATCTGATATTCGTGACCCCTTGGATGTTTTTTGCGACTAGAGCGGTCAGGGAACGGCTTAATCCATGTTCTATATGGCGGACTCTTTTAGCGACAAGAAACTCCATCTCGGGAAATGTAAAGATGCATAGCATCGATGGAAGGCGTGTCTTAACTTGGAATTTGGCCTCATTCAAATCAGAAACATTTGTTTTCATCCCTATGAAATTTCAAAGGAGAGTACAACCCGTGAAAATATTATTTTGGTCACATTACGAAAAAGGGGGAGGGATATCACTGGAGATAAAAACAGACGTGTGCTACAACTTGGTGACACTTAGAAGAAATGTTTATATATATTTATTTATTTTAAAAGCATTCTCGGGTTCAGACATTGTTTATTTTGATAAGTGTCGTGAGCCCTCTCTTTTCGCAATGGAGTCAGCCATTAAAACATGCATTCAGCGGTTACCTGACTCCTCTAACAAAAAATCTGAGGGGTAACGAGTATCAGATTACCGACCTACCACAAGTCATTGACGAAATTAGGACGCAAACGGAATTCTACCAAACTCACCATTGGGTCGCCCCAAGTATCAAATTAATTGTCCTCATATAATTAATATTTTCGACTATGAGTACCCAATGTGACTGTATTTTTACATTTGAGTTACACATAGAATTTATGATAGATATTTAATATTAGGATGGTGAAGAAAATGGTGATAGTAAGATCGAAAAAGTGATACTGTAAATACTGTCAATATACAATTCTTATTCTCATTTTGTGAGGTGATCCAGAAAAGAAATCCAGATCAATAATTGAATGCATATTCCGATGACACAAGGGAAAGCATAGCAACAGTCATTAATCATTAACAGAAACTGTTCCAAGATTTACAATGGACGATTTTCAGTCTCACTTCCAATTGAACATATCAGCATTTAAAGTAGTTATAATGAACCATTGGATTGATTGGAGGAATGTTGGTAGCTATGTTCATTGGTTGATTGATTTTCACCCATGGGTAACCGTTGGACAATGATTGTAACTTTGAAGACTCAAGAATGAGTTTGGTAGAACACACCCTTTATCACATACCGTTGTATCAAGTACACCTCGCCAAGGGATCAGTCGAGCTCATCACATCAGTGGTAATGGGTATTGAGTAGAAAGGCCACGACAGTCCTATAGTTTTTGTCAATGATATTACCCTCTTCGAGATAGAGAAAGGAGGAGACCTGTCTTGCATCTCCACGTGAATGATTGTCTCATGTTTTGAGGAATCTTAGCTTTAACCACCTGCTAGTGTTTGAAGCAGTCTTTAGTGGCACGTTACAAAGTAGTATTATACAAAACTATTAGTTATCTCCTCTTTTTCTTCTGGCAATCGATGAACCCATAGACCCATCGTACTCATTCTTTGGATTCGTTGGTTTAAATAAGTTAATTCGCAAGATCCATGGTATATATAATACTTATTTAACATCAAGTGGGAAATTCAGCTATAAACATGTTTACAGACAATACACACACAGGGATAACGGGTGGCGCTACTGGTTTAAATAAGTTCATGAGTAAGATCCATGGTAGATATGGTTTGTAGTAGAAATCAATATTGGGTGCTTTTGTCGAGGTTCGCAAAATCATGAAATAATGTCAAGATCTTCATGTTAGACCATGGTTTGTGCAAAATCATGAAATAACACCAATATCTTCATGTTAGGCCATGGTTTGCAAAAATTCACTATTTTCAAGTTGATTGCTGCATAAAAGCATAAAAGGAAAAATGCGTATTTATGCTACAACACTTCTTAAATAGCAATACATTAAATTGTATTTTATTCTCGGGTATATATTATATAATGCTTTCTCGAGTTTTATCATACATGTATTTATATATTTAGACGTAGTACGCATGGGTCATGAAATATAAATTTGTGAGTCCAAACAATTCGGTCATGAAATACAAACCATTCGGACCACATAAAACTAGTTGAACCCCGCCACTGTTTACTAAATTATCTGTGTCATTCCAGCTACTATTCAAATTACAACTCATTTGGTTTGCAAGTGAGGCTTTATTGGTTATGTAGGTGTGATTTTACCTCTCTGATCAATTTATAGATTTAAATCATAAAAACATTTTCTGGTCCTTTCCTCATTCATGACTTATCAACTGGTTTGTACCTAGAGTAACTTTACGGGTTTCCCTAGTGGAGCAGAAACTGCTTACCCTTCCGGAGCACCTGAATTCATCTCCGGTTTTAAGTGGGATTCGCATTGCTCGATCTTTAGTTCTATGATTTGTAGTTCGTTGTTTGTCTCTTTGTCCTTTGTCTTTGTCATTGTGTTGTCTGTCGTTCGTCGATTTACGGATTCTGATTACATCTTTGGTATCTTCAAACTCTCCATGTTGAATGATTGGCGGAGTCATCGGATACAAATTTAGAAGTACAAAAAGTATTCAACATAAGGGTAATTCAGTTCAACTGGTGCAGAACAAGCAGATGTTCTTTGATAACATTTACAAACACGGATGATGGCACACAGTACAGTAGATCTGGCTATTATGGGACACATCGGTACATCTACCATGTTTGTACTGTACCCAGGTGGTTTGTGGTTTGCGAAATTTACCATTGGGAACCATTTTTCGATCCATTCAACGGTTATGTTACGTCTTTGTAGCAAATATTGAACATAAACAACTGAGAGGTTAGTAACCGGGTTGTACCGGACACGGGAGTCTTATAACGGACAGTAAAATGGATAATACCGGACAGAAGAAAAAAACACCCGTTAGAATGTTTGGTCAATCAATACAATAATGTAGAAATCCCATTTTTGATGTTCATTGCCTCCATGTGTTTTCATTTTTCATCGCTAAAATTTTGACGGACTTCGTCCGTTTCTTTACATGTCACGTATTTTTAATATTTTTGACAGTTTACTAGAATCCTCACCTAATCATTCATCATGTTTTCCAGGCGTTCAACCATTTTATATTAGCGGTATTTAGTGTAATTTGATCAGAGTTTGTCAGTTTTACTTTCAGCATCGCCATTTATATGTACATTTATTTGTGTACTTGTGTACGTGACCTTGTGTATTCTAGGTCAGTCATGATCAGCATCTCGGCTGCGTTTTAAAAGTTGTGTAGGGTAAATCGTTGTCAGTAATGGCGAGATGCCGAGTATGAATATACTTCGGTTGTAACTGGTAGTATGGATATTTATTGTATTAAAAGCATTATATTTTTATTGTAAACTGTAGTTAGATGATTTTTTACATTCCGTACACATGTTTTTGTGACGTTATTTCATTTTAAAATGCGCATCGAGAATTACTTTTCAGTCAAAGTCAGACGTTCACTTCGTTGCTAGGGACCGTTGCCCGGTGGGTTTTTGTCGGGAAATTAAGGGACTTATTTCCTGGGCATAAAAGGGAAACGCCAGACGTCTTCTGGGCCTCGGTCTTACAGTCACAGTCTCAGTCTCAGTCTGATCAGTCTTCTGAAGTTCTTCTCAGTTGTCAGTTCGTTGCCAGTCGAGATAATTACAATTTTAGTAATCGGTTAGTTTAATTTTAAAGTTTAGGAAAAGGGGTAATTCCCTTATTTTTGGACACTCTCCACACTATAGCTAATGTTTTCTTAGCTTGTTGTAGCTGAAAATTTGCTTATTATTTGGATTTTCAACTAACTATGTTTTCTAGTTTTGTTGACAAAATTCTAATTTGTGAAGGTTTTTATTGAATTTAGATTTTCTTTGGACTTTCAAGTTGGGCTAATTTTTTCTTAGTTCAGCTTGCAAAAATTTGACAGGGATAGTTCCTGACATTTTCTAAGTCATATTCAGGCTTAGGTCAGAGTTCATCTGCAATTCTAAATAGTTTTCTATTTAGGCAGATTGTTAATTTTTTTTCTATGGTTAAGATTTAACTGCTTACATGGCAGATATAATAAAGTACCACAATCCATCCCCCACCCTTTACTTATATTGTTAGGAGATAGGATTACATAGGGAATATTGGACTTAGGGATTCCTGATTTACAGTCGTTTCCTGTAAATCTGTGTAATAAATTTTATTTATTATTCTTTCTGATTAGGAGTCCCCTGCCTATGGCATTGTATTCATGCCACTGACAGAGAAATACATTTCAATTCTTTTAATTTTAGGGATAGGTTTATAGGCATTTAAAATAACCATAATAAAATAAGAAGTAAACTTATTTCTGAATTTCTGTGTTTTCCAGAAAAATTCATTATTTTTAATATAGTTTTTAACAATAGTAAAATAACAACAATAAACAGTTAGTATAACGAATGTAATAATAATAGTATTAGTTAATAGTTAGTTAGTTAGTAACAATGGTTGAACACCGTGGCAAAACCGATAAACAATAGATGTTAATTTACGAACGTAACAAATTACTGATAAATAGGTTAGTTGTTATTGAAATCTTATTGTTATATGAATGTCAACTGATATGAGAAACTTAAAAGAAAATAATATATCATTTGCTCACTTTATTGACTTCATTGTTCTTCAAGAATCTTCTTCCATTTAATACTTGGCTTGTGGTCCAACTGTTTGATTTGGTACCTCCAGCTGTCTCGTAGGATATCAGACCCTCTTGTCCGGTCCAAACAAGAGACTGGTTGATTGCTAGACAGTTCCTGTTCTTGCAATTTAGTCTGTGGTGCCCAGTCCTTTAAACTCACTTCTTGAGTGTCGTTAATGTGCTTCTAATATAACCAGCCTCGTTGGAGTGTTAATTCTCCATATTTGGTTATTGATTTCCATTAAACACGCGAAAGAAGCTGTGCGTTCTTTTACACAGACTTGCTTGCAAGAAGAGTTCACACCCCCTTCATCCCTTTATTTTGTCAGTTATTCAAAGGTAATAGTTATAATGCTTTGTTGATTATCCCCCTTAGACCTGATTAGGTGCCCGTATATAAAAGTAACTGGTACTTCATCATTTATAAAAGACAGACTAGTAAAACTTTAAGATTGTTTTGTCAAGATTTGCTATCTAATCTTGTGTTCTTTTCCTGTGATTGGTGTCACAGGTGTTTTTGGTCTTGACATAATAAAAGAGATTTACACTCTTGGAGTTGCCATCGGTTATTCTATTTCTACCCCTGGCGCGCTACAATATATTATGAACATTGTATTTGTCCGGCCTACGATTCTAGTTTTGAATTCACATTGAAGATGATGATCCCTCTTACAGCGAGGTCTCCAGAAACATGATAGCCGTGCATACCTAATGCCCAAAGGTCACAGAAAACCAAAGTTAAACCGCATGTGCAGCACATTATTTGTTCAATGATAAGAATGCTGACTATCGTATTACATAGTTATAGTATATAGTTGAGTTGTAAATGTATTTGTAGGATTTTGATTGACCAGTCTCGCTGCGAACAGGCAATGTTGGTTGGTTTTAGCTTGTAACAAATGTGTAAAATCCCTTCAATGAGACCAAGGATATGTTCTACTTGTCGTAGACACTTTCCGGCCCTTTCCTCATTCCTTGTCACCGGCCTTGTAACTAGACTAACACGACGGGTGCCTCTAGTGGAGGAGGAACTACTTACCCTTCCGGAGCACCTGAGTTCACCCCTAGTTTTAGTGGGGTTCGTGTTACCTGATCTTTAATTTTATTTGTATGTTTTGTAGATCGCTGTTTGTCCCTTTGTAATTTTTCCTTTGGCCATTGTGTTGTCTGTTCTTCTTCGATATACCACTGTAAGAAGAGGTTGAAGATACCAGAATCTGTATATCAAAGAAGAACAGACAACACAATGTCCAACAGAAAAAGTGCAAAGATCGAGTAACACGAGCCCCACTAAAAACTGGGGGTCTACTCAGGTGCTCCGAAAGGGAAAGCAGTTCCTGCTCCACTAGTGACACCCGTCGTGTTAATCTAGTTACAAACCCGGTGATAAGTAATGAATGGGGAAAGGACACTCAAAAATATGCTTCCTACCTTGACCTTAACCTTGAAATGTACAACGGAAGAAGACCATAAGCAAAACTATGACAATCGTGATGACTTCACTTTCCAACAGTCAACTTCCCATTCTTCAATAGAAATATTCCAGAATCGTCAGTGTATGGAGCTTACATTTCACAATTAGTACGTTATTCTAAGGATTGTGCCTAACACAGTGATATTCAGGGACCGAGCTGAGCTGCTGAAGCATTATTACTCCAATAAGGGTGCGTTGCTCCTAGGTTAAAGCCATCGATACAAAACTTATACTGTCGTGATCATGAACTAGCCGATCGTTACGATAGAAATCAATTTCTCAAAAGGCAATGTTTTTTTACCGTTATGTACATGTTTTCTTTACTCTATCACAGACAAAAAGCTTTTCCCCAGTTTACTATATATGAGTAGCACAGTGTGTGGCTTATAAGAACCCGGACCTCTATATCTATCGCGAGCACATCGGTTCACACACCCGGAGAGAGAGAGAGAGAGAGAGAGAGAGAGGATCATTATACACCGGTCTACATAATACCACACTTATTTCCTACTACACCTGTAGACTTTCATCACATAAGTACTGGGTAACGAAAAATTTTAACAACAAGAAAATCATATAATTTGCTTATATTAAATAACCAAAGGTATCTGCTGTGTCGGTGAACAGCAAAATGGAAATTCTTCTGCACAGCATTCAAAAGGGTGATAAATGGAAGGTTCGGGAGACTCATTCACTGTACATTCGGGTGAATCTCTTACACATCTTCCACCGGACGTAGCTTCACATGACATACCTTCATCTAAAATGAGAATGGTTTTATGATTAGAAAACAGAAATCACTGATAGTCGACAACATTATACAATATATAACAAAATATACACAAATTATCAAGAGGGGAGGGTTGGCATCCGACTAACCGGTTTAACCCCGCCACATTTTTGTCCAATTTCCCATGCTAAGATTTGGATTTCCAACGTCATGTGTATTGAAATTGTATAATATATCAATCATGAAATTAAATAGTGTACAAGAAACTTGAAATTGGCTGATATACAGCAAGCTCGAAATTGGCCGATAAACATAAAGCTTGAATTGGCTGATATACAACAAGCTTGCAATTGGCTGGTATACATCAAGATCGAAATTGGCTGATATACAGAAAACTTGTCCTTAACCGATATACTGGAAGTTGTAAATTGGCTGGTATACAGCAAGCTTTAAATTGCCTAGTATGCAGCATTCTTGCAATTGACTGGTATGCATCAAGCTTGAAATTGGCTGCTATATAACAAGCTTTAAATTGGCTGATATATATAGCAAGCTTCCAATTGGCTTATATATAGCAAGCTTGCAATTGGCTATATACATACAGCCTGAGGTTGACTATGATTCAGCAAGCTTGAAATTGGGTGCCATTCAGCAAGCTTGAAATTTGCTGTGATTCAGCAAGTTTCAAATTGGATAGTACATAGCAAAGTTGACCTTGGCTGGTATACAGCAACTTGAAATGGCTGATACACAGCAATCTTGAAATGGGCAGATATGCATAACACTTGAAATTGTCTAATATGGAGACAGCTAAAACTTGGCTAGTATATAGCATTCTTGCAATTGACTGGTATACATCAAGCTTGAAATTGGTTGTGATTCAGCAAACTTGAAATTGACTGATATAGAACAAGCTTGACATTTGCTGAAATACAGCAAGATTGAAATTGGCTGATATACAGCATGCTTGGAATTGACTGATATACAGAAAGCTGGAAATTTATGAACAGCACGCAAAGCCGGTCAATCAGTCAAACATTTAAATAGCGGTAGAGATAACCAATAAAAACAATAAAAAGTATTAGAACAAAGCTGTAGAACTGAATGTATACTTACTACTACAGCTCATTACTACACAACATCGTCGACCTCCGCAACACCTGATGGTGTCATTTGCAACACTGCCAGGCGGACAAGGTAACACATTATGTATACATAAGCCGCCAGCATTGACGCAATCAACTGGTTGTTTCCCGATAGATTCTGAAATTATTTATTTCATGTTAAAATACAAAAATAACACACAGTCGGAACAGTTCAGAAATCTAATAGCAAAAATCGTAGAAAAAGACAAAATCGACATTTCTCACTTTACTGGTTTGGTACATGTACGTTAATAAAAATAGGGTTAAAAGGCAACATAATATCCGAGATCGAACTTAAAAATCAATTCACATATACACATGTATATAAACAATTTTATTTTGGTATCAGATGAATTAGACAAAATTTATTCTTACTTCCAGGGTTAGGGATGTTGGTGCTTAACGCCACTTTCAACAATATATTAGCTATATCGGGGTGGTCAGTTTGATTAATGGTGGAAACAGGAGTACTCGGAGAATACCACCGACCTGCCGCAAGTCAGTGACAAGCATTATCACATAACCTCTTCATAAACGGGATTCGAACTCACAATTTTAATGGTAATAGGCACTGATTGCTTGGGTAGTTGTAAATACTACCACCATACGATCACAGTTGAACAATTGTTATAATTCAATACATCATAATCTTTTATTCGTAAATAACTAATTATTAAAAAAAAACACCTTTATTAACATTGATATAATCTATTAAAAATATGAATATTTTGAATTTCCTGTCGTAGTGTAAGCGGGCATGACACCTCTTCATGCGACATCCTAAGGTCGGTTTCATTAGTTGAATAAATAATGTATCTGACCCTTCCCAACCTCGAACCTTTTTGGTTTAATATCAGATGAACTGCACTACAATATTTACAATTTGAATGTCGTCCTAAATTGATTATTAATATTCCCACCCGATGTGATATTTTCATAAAGCAGGAGTTTATTTGTGTTTTATTATTTATGGGGGTGTGTATAATTTCATGTTTTACATGATTGGCCTTAGGTTAAATAACTGACACTTTTAACACGTTTTATGCGTACACCTGCTATTTTCAATTTAGTCTCCAATGCTGTCGTACTTTCCCGTGTTTTTCGTGATCACTTGTCGATGTGTTGACAAGGGTAGAATCGGTAATTACAACAACAAAAAAGTATTTTCACACTTTCACTTTTCGTTAGTGCAATGAAATGTTTGACATGAAGTCATATTGATTTTGTAAATATCCAAAGATAAATATACCACGTTATTTTACGATTTACATAATTTGTAATGATAAAATGCAACTGATGCTGATATGCGATACCGACTCTGTGATGGCACGGCTTTTTCGGTATAATTCGAGAATGCGTTTTGTCTCCTCACATTGAAGAGTTCTATAAAATGGCGATCCCCATTATTTTGTGCTACATGCAACTTCAATGACTAAATTCTATCTGACGGTGTACTATTTTGAACTTCCATTAACCCAACTGTCTTTTATTTACTGCCATTTAAATTTTCACGCTAACTTGTTATGACCATGTCGTTTTCCTTTAATGCAACCTTGAAATATATCATTACCATAGAAACCACATAGATGTATTGTGATCGAGCAGCTCGTCGATAAAACAAAATCAAATTCAAGATGTACATTGTATATATATTTCCAAATCATAGACGTTTAAAATTATTCTAAGTGTATTACACCCAATGAAATCAATATCACATTTAAAGAAAATTACAATTACCCGGATGTTATACCAGATAAATGCTATATCACCTATTCATCTAGTTCCATTGGTTGGTTGATGGTGTTTGTTGTAAACAGTGTTATAACAGACTAATGAATCATTTCATTCATGTTTAATAACTTAATTATACAATTTCAACTCAGAAATTGCCAAAATATAACTTCATTTCCACTGAATGGCTTTGGCAGAAAAGTTCTGGAAATCTTGTCAGTAACTTTCATGTTTTATGACCGATCTTGTTTTCCCCGATGTTTCCAATTGTCAGACCATTAGCAACATGTTCCTACCTGTTTATATAATTAGTAATTCCGTTCTATGACAGTAATTTATGTTTAAACACTTGAAACTGCTGCTGTTTATAATTGCTTTCATTTCTTTGATGTCAATGACCTTGATTTGGACAGGAAGTATTTTATGCGCATGCATTTCCTGCTGATTTCAATGTGTAAAACGTGCCAGCATATAAATAGGTTTTGTGGAGTAATTTGTCAGTTCGTATTTGAATCAGCTGATTGCAGGTAAACAAACACTGTCTAATCATACACATTGACAATTGCCTTGTATATTGTATTTATCGTTATTGCTTACACATTATCTAATATATTCATTGCATTTACAATTCCTGCTTATTATTTAATACCCTTTGAAGCCAGATTTGTAATATTTGTCCTTTGGAGTTAAACATCCAGAGTTGGATTGAGCAACTATATTTCAGTGTTTAACGACACTTTCAACAATATTTCAGTTATATAGTGGTGGTCAGTTCCATTGGTGGAGGAAACAGTAGGAATCCACGGACAAACTTTATCACATAATGTTGCATCGATTACACCTCGACATGAACGGGGTTCGAATTTACAACTACGGTGGTGATATGCACTGATTACACAAGTAGTTGTAAATCCAACTACCATACGATCACGACAACGACGACTCCTAGTATCTGTAATCCGTTCAATCCATCTAATATGAAATTTGAGTGATGTTGAGTTGCTATGGAAACTAATGAATACAGAGAATTTTTTCGGAACAAATTCGAAAGGACGGTTTTCATATGAATTGACACACGGTTGATTAGTGGAGAGAATCGGAGCGCGATGAGTATTGGGTTCCCGACAATGAAAAGAAAAATCGACCTCGTTTTCACGTTTTCGATTGATTGATTGATTGATTGATTGATTGATTGATTGATTGATTGATTGATATTTAACGCCAACATTGGCAATAGTTCAGCTATATCGTGGCGTTAAGAATGTGGTTAGATAATTCACCTCTAGTTTGTTGTAAGAGACCACTGAACAATTTCTGAATAGGAGATGATTTATATCAGTACAGAATAATCTATGTAAATGAAACTTACCTCTAAAAACCATAAACACAAAGAGAAGAAACAAGATCTGTATACGGTGCATACTGACAATATCGCTTTATCTGTTGATATTTGGATACACGTGAGCTGATGAGAACCCTGTAAGTCACAAATAGTAACGTAACTAATGAGGGAAAAGCTAAAACAAGACAACGTGTACCATCCACACGAGTAGCCAATGTTGAGAAACTGACATGGTTTATGAGATATATTAAATATTGAAATTTATAGTTCCTTAATGGCTCATGGCGAGATGAACCCGATACAACATTATGTGATAAAGTTTGGTAGTGACTTACGACAGGCCGGTTGTTTTCTCCAGGTTCTCCGGTTTCCTCCATCAATAAAACTGACCGCCACGAAATAACTGAAATATTGTTGAAAGTGGCGATAAATATCATCACGCTAACGCTAGTTCCTTAATAATGTAATATTTATTAAAACTATTGATGAGTTCAGACATATAAATAAAAAGTATCGAAATCATTTCAAAAACGCATAATACGTTGACATGTCAATTTTCTGGTGCGTTCAAAGTCGTTTCAGATGACTTGTTTTATCAAATATGCATCACCTATACGTTTTCGTGAGTAATTCAACTCTTTAAGCGTATTCACATCGTATTTAAGTGTCGTGTGAACGCGATATATTATTTTTACGAAACGTTATAATGTTAACGTCTGAACATGGATTAATTTCTGAAACGTTACCAACTAAAACGTTTTAGTTTATATATACTCTAATGTGGATAGTAAGATATTATATATCAACAAGGCTTCTTTTATCTTCTCTTTTACGAAACTTTTACGATTTTCGGATGATGTTTTCATGAAATAAATCATGAACAGGTTGACATCATAATTTCAAAGTGGTATACAAAATGTAGTTGGTGTTCGAAAAAAAAATATATTTTAAAAATGTTTTGGTAGAAAGATAACTAAAGTCGCCGACATCACGCTTAAAACAACTGTTTTGAAACCACCATGGACACATTGAAGGAATGAACATCCTCCTGGAACGAAATATATTCGTAATACGACCCTGTTTTAGTACTCATCAATGTATCATTTTGTTGCACGCTTTCACGAAAACACAAAACCTCTTACCTTTTAACGTCTTACTATATTTCTGGTTGTGACACAGCAAACACACAAAACCTCTTACCTTTTAACGTCTTACTATATTTCTGATTGTGACACAGCAAAAACACAAAACTTCTTACCTTTTAAAGTCTTACTATATTTCTGATTGTGACACAGCAAACACAAAACATCTTACCTTTTAACGTTTTACTATATTTCTGGTTGTGACACAGCAAAAACACAAAGCATCTTACCTTTTAAAGTCTTACTATATTTCTGATTGTGACACAGCAAAAACACAAATCTCCTTACCTTTTAAAGTCTTACTATATTTCTGATTGTGACACGGCAAAAACACAAAACTTCTTACCTTTTAACGTCTTACTATATTTCTGATTGTGACACAGCAAAAACACAAAACTTCTAACCTTTTAACGTCTTACTATATTTCTGATTGTGACACAGCAAAAACACAAAACTTCTTACCTTTTAAAGTCTTACTATATTTCTGATTGTGACACAGCAAACACACAAAACCTCTTACCTTTTAACGTCTTACTATATTTCTGATTGTGACACAGCAAAAACACAAAACATCTTACCTTTTAAAGTCTTACTATATTTCTGATTGTGACACAGCAAAAACACAAAACTTCTTACCTTTTAAAGTCTTACTATATTTCTGATTGTGACACAGCAAAAACACAAAACTTCTTACCTTTTAACGTCTTACTATATTTCTGGTTGTGACACAGTAAAAACACAAAGCATCTTACCTTTTAAAGTCTTACTATATTTCTGATTGTGACACAGTAAAAACACAAAGCATCTTACCTTTTAAAGTCTTACTATATTTCTGATTGTGACACAGCAAACACACAAAACATCTTACCTTTTAAAGTCTTACTATATTTCTGATTGTGACACAGCAAAAACACAAAACATCTTACCTTTTAACGTCTTACTATATTTCTGATTGTGATACAGCAAACACACAAAACATCTTACCTTTTAAAGTCTTACTATATTTCTGGTTGTGACGTTTTGTTGATAAAGATTGAATTGTTTATACAGCTGCTGTTTATTTACGTGTAATTTAAAAAAAAATTGTTTATCTTTGTTCAATCTTTTAAGCACCTGTTTTTTTTTCGTTTTTTTTTGTTTGTTGAAAATTCATATTATCCGATTTCTTGTCATTGGTGACGTGTTGTTTTATTTATTTTGTTCTGATATTATAAAAATGTTATTACTGTTTTTTTTTACCTTGATACATTAAGTTAAGAAAAAATGTGAAGAAAACAAAAGAGATGATCAGCAACCACAAATCGAAGGACAGACAATAGGAAAAAGGTTTATGATTTATGGTGTTTAACGCCACTTTCAACAATATTTCAGTTATATCATGGCGGTCAGTTTTATTGGTGAATGAAACCAGAGTACCCGGAGAATACTGCCGACCTGTCTCAAGTCACTGACAAACTTCATCACATAATGTTGTATCGAGTACACCTCGCTATTAACAGAGTTCGAATAAAGGAAAAATTACAAAAGAGCAAACAATGATATACAAAACACAATACAGAAAAGAAAAGATTGGACAACACGAACCCCATAAAAAAGAGGATGAAATCAGGATCTTTAAAAGGGTAAACAGTTCCTGCTCCACTCGTGCCACCCGTCGTGTTAAACAATCAAGGATATAAACTATATATCAATTTCTTTATTCAACTTTACTGCACATTATCTGTAAAACCTTTTAAATAAGACAAATTAACATCACAAATTAATAAAAGCGTAGATTTCAAACTTAATGTGGACGGTGCGTTTCTGGAACTACCTGACAGATATGGTGAAAATTAAAAGACGGAAAGCCAAATAGTTCAGAAGTCTTTGGAACCAAGAAAATAAAAGAGGATAGCCAAAGTCGACTAAGATCACCTATGCCAGATTTTGTAGTGACATAATGTCTTGTAGGAAAGACAGAAAATGGAAAATTCAGTGTCGAAAAAACATTATGTAGACAGCTTACTGGGTCCATTTATCACATTTGACTTAAAAAATCATACCATATTTAATTGTTTTAAATCTTGTAAAATATTAAGTGTATTTTAATAAGTAAAGATGTTTTAATTTCAATTTTCATTTTCCCCATAAATTCATACTTTCTGCTGATTTCAGCTATCCTATTTGCGTACTTTGGTTTCTTTACTCCCAAAAACCTTTAAAATTTTTGACTTTCCAATCTTTTGACTTTGCGTACTTGATAAGGGTTATTCCCATAACGCGTCGTGCGCACTAATCGAGATATCTACGTGTTCATTAACTAGATTTATATTCTAGTATCTTTTACCTGTTAAACAGTAGCTGTAACACGTGTCAGTTTATTGATTTCAACGAAGGAATCTGACGTCTTTTGAAAAGAAGTAATATTCAAGATACATAGTTTAAAGTTCTCCTCCCTCAGGCATAGGTGACCTTAGCTGATTTTTGCTGTCATATTTAGGCCCTTTGGGTTAATTGCTCCCATAATAAATTTTAAATTATTTGGCTCTCCATTTTTTCTCTTTTGAGCGTACATGATGAAGGTAATTCCAGAAACGCGTAGTGCGCACTAAATTGTATATCTACGATTTTATTACAGATGATTGTATTGCAGTACAATGTTATAATTTCAATTTAACTGTGGAATAAGTAATACAGACATCGTCTTAGAAATATGACATAGTTTCTCTGCTGTGGGGTAGAGGACATCCAAAAGGCTTGGGTTTCCGAAAGGTCCGGGGTTCCGAATGTTCTGCGGGACAAATCAAATACACAGCACACACTTAGGTATCGTAACTAATATAAATAGTTTTACCTTCATCATATATCGGATATATGTAAACGTATGATAACGCATTTTGGCTCCAAAACATCCGTTCTGTGATGGCAGTTGGTAGGTGGTCGTTCACAGTATGGTGACTAAAACATGTTTCACTGTATGTCTA
Source organism: Gigantidas platifrons (assembly GCA_002080005.1). Taxonomy (NCBI): domain Eukaryota; kingdom Metazoa; phylum Mollusca; class Bivalvia; order Mytilida; family Modiolidae; genus Gigantidas; species Gigantidas platifrons. The sequence goes on along the minus strand of MJUT01001363.1, from coordinate 21,609 downwards.
ATAACCAATTAATGTATATAAATGAAAACGTACATTTTGTATATAAATGATCTTGGACATGCTATACCAGTTCATCTAAGCCAACTTTTATATCATTTGGCTTTCCAATATTTCGATTTTGAGCGTGTCTGATGAGGGTTATTCCAGAAACTTGTCGCGTGCTCTAAATTAGATATCTACGATTTTATTTTTCTAGTTGCGCAGTTGGTTATTGTAAATCCAACTACCATACGATCACGACCACGACTGTCCCTTTTTACTTCCGTAGTTATTAATTTAAACATATTTTATTAAAAAAAAGTACTGAAAAGGATTGGATAGCAGGACTAGCCTATATATATCCTCTCCTCATAAAAGGCTACAGCAACAACCGAGTTTATAATTATTATACAATCAAAGAGAGGTAACTCTAATGTAAAATATAATGTATGTGCAACGCTAAGAGAAATTAATAAAACAATTTGTTCAATTTGGAAGTTAGTTTCATTATTAGTTTCATTATCCGTAGTTATCAGATTGTGTATTATAGATACACAATACTTGTGCACTGTCGAAGCATATAGGTAATATGTGTATGAGGCTTACAAACAGGGGAAAATGCTAGGCTTTGTCGAGCCTTTTCCTGCGTTTCGCGCCGAATACAAATATTGACCTATATGCTTCGACAGTGCACATTGTATTTATATTGTATTGTATTTATCCTGCAATTTTAATAGTAAATAAACGTTTACTATAGGATTAAACACTGTTTTTTTTAGGAAATTATCTATGTATAAACTCCGGCAGCCCACTCACAAACTGAACATAACCAACATGACGTCATTGACGTCATATGAAGACTTCCAGTTTGAAACGTAAAGATTAGACGTTATTTGGCTTCGTGTACGCTTCAAGTTTGATACAATTTAACTAAAATAAGTTTTCAAGGTAAGCTTTTTAATTATTTTTGTGCATTGTTGTAAATATGACATGTATGATTTCACATTTTCAAGATGGCAGATACATTTGTATGTTCTATTTATAACTGACCAATATAAAAAAATATATTGGGCAGGCTATATTGGTCGGTAAATGCTGTCATTGCAGGATAAGTGATTTTATTTTACTAACGTGAATCAATATTTGGTTAATGTAATTTTGAAATATATCATTACCATAACCCCTGACCCCGGAAGCAAAAATACATTTTGCATAATTCTCATCTTATACCAGAATAAACTTGTTTATATACATGTGTATATATGAATTGATTTTTAAGTTCGATATCGGATATTATCGGTAATTTGTTTAGTTTTCCTTTGAAGTGTGTCGATTGATAAAGCTCATCTCAACGTACTGGACGTGATATCAAAATTATTAGGTCAGTTCACAATTAGGCATGCGTCAACTACCGCGCATGAATATACTTGTTTTAAAAAAACAAGATTGGTTGCGTCATCAAAATCAATAATACGGGAAAAGGTCAATGTCATTTTCGTTACTATCGTAAACAAAACATTTGACGTTTGGCCATATTATTTCAGTAATCAGCATCCTCAAAACCAAAATGATAGAAAACCAAGAAATACCTACTTTGTAAAGATTGAACATCCTTAGGCTTATACGATACATATTGTTTTGTTTGTTTGTTATATAAAACACTGCAATATCTAATGATGATTTAAAATTGAAATCAATCCAATTACAGAAAAGAGCTAAAATTTAATACAACATAGCACTGATCAGTAACAGGGAGACTCAACTAAAACTTCTGTATTCTGGATATGCAAATATATACATTTGTTGTACATAATTTCATAACCCCTCTCCCCAAATCATATCATCGATACATCTAAATTCGTTTATATATTTATACATGCATATCTGCTATTCTTAGTAAAAAGAAAGACTTTGTGTCGGTGTCTGTAATTAACTTTCTAAAATTAATATTAATAACATAAAATCATAAATGCCTTCCGAGTCGGATTGCTATGGATTGTTTATTGATTTGACCTACATTCAGAATATTTCAGTGAAACGTATTCGATACGGTTTTAGCACAAGTTTTTATGACAAAAATTACTTACGGGTAGCATATTAGAACACTATAATTTCCAAAACACACTTAAATCCAACAAAACCATCATAATGTATAGCACACGTCAAATAGTAAAAAAAACACATCTTCCCGCCTCGCTAACTAGTTTTTGAATGAACCTCGCGCGCCAGAACCGAATCACATTTACAAAACAAGATCCATCCGCAAAAAAATAATATCATCAAAATATCGTTTTAAAGAATTCATTTGATTATTTTTTTGAAAGTTACTTATAAATTACCGATAAACAGAATATTAGGCATTTTGATTTTGGGACTGACTTTATCACGGGGTATATTAGGCTCGCCGTTCCGGCTCACCTGATATACCACGTGATAAAGTCAGTCCCAAAAAAAAACAAAATGCCTAATATTCTGTATTTATGCTGCTTTTCATCCCAAAAAACTAGTTCAACCCACAGGCACTAGACGTTTTGTCAATATGAATATAACATAAGCAATGGGCAGAAAATAGTGTCCAATATATATAATATATACAAGGCTTCCAATGCCAAATTCGGTCAAAATGTAATGGCTATTGACCACCATGGAAGTAGTTAAACTTCAGCATTCAAGAAAAAGTTCTCTGTGACGCTCTGGTGATGGATTAATTCCCGAAAAAAGTAAGGCGGAAGTATATTTAGGTAGTATGGAATCGAAGCATTCCACGAGATTTACACGGAAAAGGCGTGCAAAAAATAAACCGCTTTGCTTACATTTTGACCGAATTTGGCATTGGAAGCCTTGTATATATTATATATATTGGACACTATTTTCTGCCCGTTGCTTATGTTATATTCATATTGACAAAACGTCTAGTGCCTATGTTCAACCCGAAACGTTTTATTAACATGACTGTACCAAGCCAGGAAAGTGAACAACACAACAAAATTCTATTTTTTTTTTAAGGCAGTCAAGATTTAGATATAAGTAAAATTATTGTGAACAGCGTATTTAATATGTACAATTTAAATAAATCCCTGAAAGGGATGTAACGTAATATATAGCCATTAGCAGTTTTTGCTAGATACATTTTTGTACATTATGTACTATGGGAGATAACTCCTGTTTGTCTCCTCGGCTGTGATGCTTTATGTGTTTGTATTGTGTATTTTGTATTGTTTTTGATGGTAATCCATTTACTGGATTTTATATCGATAAAATAATTTGAATTTGATTTTGAATTTATTTGTGTGTTATGTGTGTCGATTTGACCTCTTTCCACATTCTTTCCAATGGATTGCGGAACTTTTCCGACAGTGTGGTAATTTTGTTGTTTTTTATTTTTATATTGACCTGCAATCAATAATTTCAGAATCTATCGGTAAACAACCAACTGCTTGCTTCAATGCTGGCGGCGTATGTATACACAATATGTTACCTTGTCCGTCTGGTTGTGTTACAAATGATGACATCAAGTGCTGCGGATGTCGCAGATGTTGTGTAGACATGAGCTGTAGTAGTACGTATATATTCACATCTACAGCTTTGTTCTAATATTTTTTTTATATTATATATTGGTGATCTCTGCAGCTATCTTAATGTTTGACTGATTGACCACCATTGCGTGCTGTTCATATGAATTTCCAGTTTGCTGTATAATAGCCAATTTGAAGCTTGCTGTATACTAGTCAATTTCAATCTTGTTGTACATCAGTCAATTTCAAGCTTCCTGCATATTAATCAATTACAAGCTTTATGTATATCAGCTAATTCAAGTTTTAGATATATCCGACAATTTTAAACTTGCTGTATACCAGCCAATTTCAAATTTTCTGTATTTCAGTCAATTTCAAGCTTGCTGTATCCCAGTCAATTTCAAGTTTGCTATATCCCAGCTAATTTCAAACCTTCTGTATATCAGCCAATTTCAAGTTTGCTGTATAACAGCCAATTTGAATCTTGCTTAATTGTCGGTTGTGAATGCTGTTCAGAAGAATTTCAATGTTGTTGTTTACCAGGCAGATAACTTTGTTTATTTAAACTAAGCAAAGTATATGATTATCATCATTTTCTTAAAAAATTCGTTACCCAGTAGTTATTTAGTTATTTGATGAAAGTGTATAAGTGTGGTAGAATAATAAGACCGTCTCTCTCTCTCTCATCTCTCTCTCTCTTAATATGTCTGTTTGAAAAAGCCAAAGGGGCAATCAATAATGTATAATCCGAAAAAAGACACAGTACGAATACAAATAAAGCGAAAACAAAACTACATAGAAAACTAAAAAGATGAGCAACACTGACCTCACCACTTGTCTGGGTGGCTGAACCGAGGTGCTCGCGATAGGTAAGCAGTTCCTGTTTCTTATAAGACACCCGTCATGTTATTCATATAGTAAAGTCTGGACAACGTTTTTCTTGTCAGTGATAGAGTAAAGAAAAAAATATATACATACAAGTAAATAAATACATTGCCTTTTGAGTGTTGGATATTTCGTAACGATCTGTTAGTTCATGATCACGACAGTAGAAATTTTGTAATTTCAAACACAGGAGCAACGTAGCTTTGGTGGAGTAGTTTTTACGTCATTCTTCTCAAATAATGTACTACACATGCGGTTTAACTTCAGTATTCTGAGACCTTTGGGCATTAGGTATACACGGCCATCATGGTTATGAAGAACTCTCCGTAACAGAAGGTTATGATCTTCAATGTGAATTCAAAACTAGAAGTGCAGGCCGGACAAGTACAATGTTCATATTATATTGTATTTAATGACCAAATATACAAACGCGTGTTTTTTTTCTCATGTCCGATATTATCTTCTTCTTCTTCCATTAGTGTGCATAATTCCTCTGGAACATTATCGCACAGTTGACTATGTACACGTGAAGGAGGGTCGGCTAGTGTATTTACAAATTTTTTACAGGTGCAGGATAAAACGATCTGGTTAAAAACATCCGAGGCTGGTCTAGTGGAAGCTGGAAGCAATCCCTCCCTTGAAAGCCTCTAGGGATTGCATTCTTGTAAAATCTGATGGAAGACTGTTCCAGAGTCTGATGGTAGATGGGAAGAAGGAGTTCTTATATGAGTTGACACTTGTGAATGGTAATAGGAACCTCATTTCATTTCCTCTTGTTCTTACACCGGTTGGTTGTAAATAAGGTGCTGATGGTATTGCGACCAGTTGATGGATAACTCGGTATAACATGGTGACTTTGGATTGTTGTCGACGGGTGACGAGGTCGTTCCACTTAAGTTGGTGAAGCATAGATGATACACTGCTTGTTCTTCTATAGTCACCGAGTGTGAAGCGTGCCGCTCTTCGTTGTACCGCTTCGATTTTACAAATATTTGTTTGTGTCCACGGGTCCCACACAGTGGCCGCATATTCTAGCTGTGGTCTTACTAGTGTCTTATAGCATGTTGATTTGACATCAGCTGGACACGATGATAGGTTCCTGCGTAGGAAGGCTGTGGTATTGTTTGCCTTCTTAGTCATGATGTCAATATGACTGTTCCATGATAGTGTATTATCGATGGTAACTCCAAGGTATTTTGCTCTGTTAGTTTCATGTAATACTTGGCCATGGATGGTATATTTGGCATCTATGATCTTTTTCTTGTTTGTGATTCTGATGATTTCACATTTGTCAGGATTAAACGACATCAAGCAGTCTTTCTCCCACTGCTGTAAAGTGTCAAGGTCGTTTTGTAATGACACTGCATCATCCGTAGACTTGATGGTACGATACACCAGACAGTCGTCAGCAAAAAGTCTGCCGGTGGCATTAACGTTAGATAACAGGTCGTTTATATAAACCAAGAACAGCATTGGGCCAAGTATTGTCCCCTGAGGTACACCTGATGATACTGGTGATGAGTTGGATTTGGCTCCATCTAATATTACCTGCTGGTTTCTGTTTGCCAAGAAACTTTTAATCCATGACAAGGTGTTACCACGGACTCCATAGTGATGTAGTTTCTCTGCCAGTCTCTCGTGTGGGACTTTATCAAATGCCTTGCTGAAATCGAGTAGAATGGCATCAATCTGACTTTTGGAATTTAGTCCCGCAGCAAGGTCTTGTATGGTCAAAATCAGCTGGCTTTCGCACGATCTTTTCTTTCTGAAGCCGTGTTGTTTATCAGACAGTATG
>MJUT01001363.1:0-11470 GCA_002080005.1 Gigantidas platifrons | reverse complement strand
AATTGTGTACCCTATTTTAATATTTTTCAGATTTCAAAGTACTTTGTTTCTCACAATCAATTAAATAGGCTATGGAAATCATGCAATTATCGCGGAGGTTTTGTATTATCATTATAAATAAAACACGTGTGTTGTAGTTTCACTATGAAGAAGTCAACGTTTTGTATTATCATTGCAACAGATATTTGAAGATATCAAAAGGGTAAACAAAGGCCGTAGATCGAAGACGAACAGACAAAACATTGGTTAAAAGACAAAAGGGCAACCCCCAAACAATGTTGTACAATACACTACATAGAAAGCAAAAGATCAGGCAACACATGTTTAAAACTGGGGATATACTCAGGTACTCCGGAAGAGTGAGCAGTTCCTGCTCCTCTAACAACACCCGTCGTGTGTGTTACATTTGTTACGAACCCGGTGATAAGTCATAAATGTGGAAAGGATTCGATTATGCTTGGGAATTTATCCATGGTCATTTGTGACACAGATATACAGCCACATATCGCTTCGTAAAAGATATAATAATCTGGTATATGCTTGGGTAAGAATTTCTTCACTTTGTGCAACTGGTTTTGCTCCAACCGTTAGAAATCATGCCGACACATATATTTGAATAAAATAATGTGGACCTCCATTATAGATGTGCTATCTAAGACGTTTACTTGTATAATTTTAAAGATCATCAAAATGCCACAAACAGCAACAACTAGTCTATATGTTATAACCAACAAGATAATTATTGATTGTGAATGTTTGTTTGTTTGTTTGTTTGTTTGATGGTGTTTATCGCCACTTTCAACAATATGTCAATTATATGGTGGCGGTCCGTTTTATTGGTGGAGGAAACCGGAGGACCCGGAGAAAAACACCGATCTGTCGCAAGTCACTGACAAACTTTATTACATAATGTTGTACACCTCGCCCTGATCAAGATTCGAACTCACAACATCAGTGGGCACTGATTGCATAGGTAGTTGTAAATCCATCTACCATACGATCATGGCCTCAATGGCTCCTATGATTGTTAAAAATATATTTATTTTACATATAAGTATTGTACAGTAAATGAGTTTTCTTGACATATACAACATGTTGATGCTACTATTCCTTGCTAATAACAATGATCATTATCAGTCTTAAAAAATATCCTTATGTATAGAATCATCCAATGGATTCACAAAACAATGTGTCTGTTTTTCATAAAGAGTTACCTCCCTTTTCACAGTGCATTAACTAACTTCTGTGGTACGTACATGCCATGCTTTATCATGGACGTAATATGAAAAGCTTGAATATACCATATATATATATGTCTTCCTGAGGAATGTTTTCCCGTGAGCAATATACCATATATATATATATGTCTTCCTGATGAATGTTTTTCCGTGAGCAATAACAATGAACATCAAACTCAGGATATTGGTCTATTATATGCTATCAGCATAGAAAGAAGCAATACGACACTTTGACAAATATCTTGGTCAGATGAACGATGAGGCAGAAGTCGAACCATTTAACATTTACAACATGTAGAACTGTCCGTAATTAATACATATACTTTATGTCCTAATTAAAGAAAGCGTTAGAGAATACCGAAGGAGCAATCAAAAATAGACAATCCAGGGAAACTGGGAAGATAGGGTACACAAGACGAAGAAAAACAAAACAAAAACACAACGCATTATGTGTTGGACACCACTATTCGTAAGTTATTTTCAAGATATGAGCCCTCCTACAAACAACTAGAGGGAAAGACGAACCGAACATAGTTTTTATGCGGAAATAGTATCGGACATCACAACCCGAAACCCAGAACGTAAAGACACATAAATGAACACCCCCCACAAAAGATGAGCAACACAGACCCCACCTAAAAATTTAGTCATCCAATTCTTCTCACCAATATATAGTGTAAAAGTGTAGAACAATCATTTTCTCAAGTACCTATCCAATATTGTTTTCATGGCGATAAGGGAATAATTTCAACTAATCTGCATATATTCCTAATCTGCTTTTGACTGTACGACACCTAGATTATTATACGGTTTGAATAAATGAGGAACGAAATATAAATGTTATTATTATTATATATATGATTTACATCATATTCATTACATTCCTATTTCACTGGGGTGCGTCAAGTTATATGTGTCATGTGATTATATTTCTATCAAACCTGAGGAAAAGGGGGAATGACAGACATATTTTAATTTAGGTTAGAAAAATTAAGATACAAAAAATAATAATAGAAAAAAAAGATACATATAAATTGAATCCTCAACAAATGATTAGCTAGAGACGTTTAGGCTGGTTTATCTGTATCAATGCAGTTCTAAATTTGCGGCCTGGTAGTTTATTAATGGAATGTTACTATGTTTTGTGCTTAATTGACGACAGTGTTCAGGGTGGGTAGTTATATGTTTATGACCTATGCACAAAGAATCTTATCTATTACATAACACCGGTGAACCATAAACTCAATGGAATTTAATAACACAAGCTCAGATAATATAAAACCGCACCTGAAAACCCGGAAGTTAGACCCAGGTGCTTCAAAAAGGGGGAAGAGCATAATTTGCATACGTAAATAGGTATATAAACAATAGTTTGACACAGACGTACTACAATTTAGGGAATGACCATCACTTCAAATCACAACTGCTTACATATAAATATATATCCCTTGCACACTAAATTGTCAGACCTTATCCACCCGTACATCGCTTACTTGTAACAATAATAATTGATTTTCATATGGTCCCTACTACATGCGTGTAGGTATCAAAATATCTTTCCAAAGGGTCACTACTACTTATTTGTAGCAATCAGAATATACTTCCATAGTCACCACTACCTATTTGCATCTATCAAAACATCTTTCCATAGGGTCACCACTACATACTTGGAGCTATTTAAAATATATTTTCATAGCGATCACCACTACATACTTGTAGCAATCATAATATCTTTTCATAGCGATCACCACTACATACTTGTAGCTATTAAAATATCTTTCTATAGGGTCACCACTACATACTTGTAGCTATCAAACTATCTTTCTATAGGGTCACCACTACATACTTGTAGCTATCAAAATATCTTTTCATATGGCTCACCACTATATACATTATGCATGCCAATCATCTTTTAATTGATTCATCACTACATGCGTGGAGTTGTGAAGCTACTGACAAACCCAAGGTCCTAACAAATTTAAAGTAGCAATGAAAATTGCATCCCGTGGCCTCTGATTGGTCAAATTAGTGACGCATAAAAGAAAAAGCCATTGAGGAAGTTGCTTTCACAAATAATACCCCATCATTCATTGCGACATTAACAAATTTTGATCTTGAACGTGATACTACTGTTTGACATTGTGATTGCGAATGCATTAACGTATCATTGATATTTATTTGAATAAGATGTATGGACTTGTAGGTGGCCACACCACTTGCAGTTGTTTATTAGGTAAGGCATTACTAAAATTCATGTATATACATTTTGTACCGGGTTTAATGGGGAAAAAGGGGCTGCATTAGATATCTTCTCTTCATATGTTGTACAACCCCTGTGTAGTACATCCCAGAGAGCTACTTAACTTAAGGGAGGGCAAAAAACATTGCACTATTTACCAAGATTGTAAATATAAACAACCTCATACAATATGCTACTGTCTAACTGGTCTTGGTAAAAATGGTAAGCGTATTTCAATAGTTTGTAACTTAACTACACCTTAACTATTGCTACCTCAATTTCGTTATATTTTTATTTAGTTCTAAATACACGAGGATAGAAATATAAATGCTATTTATTTCATATTTTATGTCACTCCCATTACATTCGGATTTTTCTTCACAGGAAGGTGTCAAGTTATCTGTGTCATATTTACAAAGAACCTAATTTATCACATAACACCAGTGAATCATACACTCATAATGAAATTAAATAACATGGTTATGGTCTTTAACGTCACTTTTAACAATAGTTTAATTATATCGTGGCGGTCAGTTTTACTGTTGGAGGAAATCGTAGAATCCGGAGAAAATCACCGACCTGTCGCAATTCACTGACAAACCTTTATCACATAATGTTGTGCACCTCGCCCTGATCGAAATTCAAACTAACAACATCAGTAGTGATAGACACTGATTGCATAGGTAGTTGGAAATGTCGTGGCGGTCAGTTTCCTTGTTGGAGGAAACCGGAGTACCCGGAGAAAACCACGGACAAACTTTATCAGATATATGTATTGTACATATAGGTATTGTACAGCATATACAATATGTTCCTGCTACTACTCCTGGTACTGTGCTAATGAAAATTATAATATTCAGTCATAAAAATATCCTTGTTTATAGAGACACTAATAGATTCAGAGAAAATATGTTTGTTTTTCATAAAGAGTTACCTCCCTTTTCACAGTGTATTAACTAACTTATGTGGTACACATGTCATTCTTTATCATGGACTTGATATGAAAAGCTTGACATACCATACGGGTGATTAGAAACCGTGATTTGTCTTCCAAATTATAGCAATGCATATTAAATTTGTAAGTTGTCAAACTAACCATAAATTGAGACACTCATTTTTGAAACAGGTCAAACAAATTTACGAAAATAATGTTACCCAATGTCACCGACAATAATTTTACTGGACTTGAATATATATATGAGGAACACGGCGGGTGTCTTATAAGACGCAAGAACTGATTACACTTCGCAAGCACCTGGGCTTACCCCTTGTTTTTGTGGGGTCCATGTTTCTCATCTTTTTAGCTCTCTGTGTTGTGTTTTGCTTGTGTTCGTCCTGTGTCTATGTGACCAATGTTTCCAATGTCTGTAGATTGTCCATTTTTAATTGCTCCTTCGGATTTCTCTAACGTTTATATAAAATATAAAAATAACCAAAGAAGACAAACAAGCTATGAACTATTTCTGAAATATCCAAATGGACATTTCTGAGTTACCATATGATAAAACTGACCGCCACGTTATAACTGAAATATAGTGATAATGAGGTAACCATTCGTAGTGATGATAAAGTTTGGTTCGATTCGGATTTACGGCGTGAATCGCGCAAACGCGACAGACTACGGAAACTATTTTTTAGGACGAAAACGGAAACCGCCGGAACAAAATTTAAAACACAAAGAAACAAATTTAATAACTTAAAGAAACAGGCGAAACAACGGTTTTCCGATAATATTAATGAACATCTTGATGATCTCAAAACAGTAAATAGCAAAATGTATTGGAAAACAATTCACATGTTACTAAAAAATGACCGCTGTACGAATGAGTTACCTCCACTCCACGATCCATTCAATAATTTTAATTTGGCATATGATGCCACTCAGAAATCCAATGTTTTGAACAAATAGTTTTGCTCGATTACCAAGTTGAACGACGATGATGCTGTTTTGCCAGATTTTCATGACAGATGTGAAAATATTTTATCCCAAGTTATCGTTACTGAACAAGAACAAGAAGTAAACGAAATGTTATGTACTCTTAATGCTAATAAAGCTGTTGGTCCCGATATAATTAGTAATAGGAGGTTAGTGTCTGTAAAGGAGGAGATATCGAAACCATTGTGTAGTTTATTTAATAAATCCCTACGTGAAAAAGTATTTCCATCGGACTGGAAAATCGCCCATGTAATCCCTCTGTTTAAAAATGGGGACACATCTTTACCGTCTAACTACAGATCCATTTCTTTACTTTCTTGTGTAAGTAAAGTGCTGGAAAAAATTATGTTCAAGCATGTGTTTAATCACCTACTTGAAAATAATCTATTATACAAGTTCCAGTCGGGATTTATACCAGGTCACTCTACAAGTCATCAACTAATAGAGTTGTATCGTAGAATATTACTTGCATTAGAGGCAAAACAAGTGACTAGTGTTACATTTGCTGATATAAGCAAAGCATTTGATACAGTTTGGGTAAAATCACTTTTATATAAACTTGGCAAATATGGTATTAAAGGGGATCTGTTTTGTTGGTTAAAAAGTTATCTTTCTAACCGTACTCAAAGAGTTATGATACAAGATGCTTTATCTGGGATTGGTCATTTGCATGCGGGTGTGCCTCAGGGGTCAGTATTGGGACCTTTATTGTTCCTGATTTTCATAAACGATATTACTGGTGAGATAGTAGGTCTATGTCGTCTTTTTGCTGATTACACGTCTATTGGACATATAGCACAAGATGAATGCATACTAGTGAATATGATTAATACAGATCTGAATCACCTGAAAAAATGGTCAAACAGGTGGTTATTAAAGTTTAATCCCACCAAAACTGAAATTATTATTTTTAATGTCAATGGCGTTGAATGTAATTTAACATTTAACTTTGATCAAACAACTATTGATCCAGTACATACACACAAACATTTAGGGATTGTATTCAGCAGTGACTGTAAGTGGACTAAGCACATAGACAAATCAATTGAATCAGCTTCGAAACAACTTAATGTACTCAGAAAATTAAAATACCGTCTTAACAGAAATTACTTAGAAAAAATGTACTTAACATTTATTAGACCTGTATTGGAATATGCATCTGAAGTGTGGGATAATTGTGGACAAATAAATTCGGACAGATTAGAAAAAGTACAACTTGAAGCTGCGCGTATTGTTCCGGGATTACCATCGTTTGCCAGTATAAATTCTATTTATATCGAGACGGGGTGGGAAAAGTTGAAAACTAGAAGGGAGGTACGAAAATTGGTCCTATTTTATAAAATTGTTAAGTGCCTGATTATTTAACAGAATTGGTACCACCTACAGTTGCTGACTCTAATAATTATAATTTAAGGAACAGACTGAATATTTCACAACCATCATACCGATTATCTACATATCAACAGTCTTATTTTCCAAGTACGATTAAATTATGGAACACTCCATAGGTACCTGAGGACAGGATACCCCTTTGGTACCCCTCTTTGCCCCCCTTTTATGAACACTTTTGTGTGCCTGTCTCATATATTCACATATCTGTCATCTCATGCATACATTTGTATAATGTTTTTCAACGATATATGCAAGTTACTATCAAAGGCCATTTTTTATATATAATATATCAACAAGGTTGCTAGCTTTCAAAGCAATGCCGGAGGTACCGCTTGGGAATAATTTCTATTTAAACTAGTAAAATTGCACTTACTTGTCATATTGGCGGCTTTTTACTGTACAGCGATCATTATCCTGCACAAATATCTACAATTCGTGTTCATCGGAATCCTTACATCTGTAAATCTGCCGATTTTGTCGTGTCGGAATCCACAATTTCAGCCCATTTCAACCTCGATCAACGGAACTGAAAATACAACGACATCTATGTGGTATTCTGAAACGGGGAATAACTCTGCTTGAAAGCGCGCCAGATTCCGAATGTGCTGACCACGGACGATAAGGTAAGAGGATTAAAACTTTCGAAGGCAAATAAATTGAGCGCAAAATTTCGACTGTGAAAAAAAGTTTTTTTTATCAGAGATTCATGATGGCAAATGATAAACAATTTTTACATGCTTGGATTGTTGAAAAATTGCAAGAAAGCAATGAAAATAATTTTGTAGAGCTTCTTGAAATCAAGAAAAAGTATAATTCTGATGTGACCAGTTCTGCAATAGGAAATGTCATTTGTCAAATTTTTAAGAATGTAAAGATAAAATCTGGCCGTTCAAAGGAAAACTGGTGCAAATCAACCCAGCGTTACTATGGTCTGTCATGGAAAATTGAGGAAAATCTTACACAAATTGTGGAATTTACAAATATACTTAATTTTCTCCCACCTGATTATTTTGTCACCTCAAAAACGCAGACACAAATTCAAATAGGCCATTTTACTGGAGAAATAGTTAATGGCAACAAATTGATGCTTGAAATCAACTTGCAGGCTGATGGTTATTTTTCATTGTTTTTTATGGGCAAAAAACTATGTTTACATAAAACTGGGCTTCAGAACAATTATTCCCTATCAACACAGTCCATAACGTCATTGTTTAAGATTCTAGGAGAACTTCGGTACTGCCAGGGTTTAAATTCAGTGGATAAAAACTTACCTCATTTTGTTGAACATGTATCTGTGGTTGGTAATGAAAATAGTGAGAAAGTGCGTTACAGAAGCCAAAACTGTTTAAAGGTATTGCCTTTTAAGACCTCGAATGTTGCATCAGGGAATTGTCTTTTCTGCAAAAAATTAAAAGATCATGTAAAAACTGATGAAGATGATGTTTGTAATTTAAAAGAAGAAGACAGTGATGAGGTTGTCTTAGGAGAATCAGATCATAAAGATTTGAGTAAAATTTTACAAACTATTTTCCCTGAGTGTTCTGTTAAAATGCAATCATTTTTAATGAGTCAAAAAATGGCCTTAGAGCGACACCCTTTTGGAAGGAGATGGAGTAAAGACATCATTAGGTTGTGTCTAACTTTATATTGTAGAAGCCCTAGGGGTTATGCTGAATTAAAAAACAGTAATTTTATGATTTTACCTTCACAAAACTTGCTAAGAAAATATAAGAACTCCATCCATCAAGAAGCTGGTATCAATACAGGTATGCTTGCATGGATGTCAAATGAGGCGATGATTAAAAATCTCCCCCCGGAGGGATATCAAGGGGGTCTTATATTTGAAGAAATGTCAATACAACCTGACTTGCAATTCCGAAAAAGAAATGGTAATGTAGAATTAATAGGATTTACAGAGTGTACGCCTGAATCGGTCATTTTTGATCAGATGAAAAGCAATAAAAAGGAAAAAAAACATTAGCAACTCATGTGCTTCAATTAATGTTTTTGGGTTTTACTGGATTTAGATTTCCTTTTGCTCATTTCCCATCACATACAGCATCTGGACAAGAACTATATTTGTTATTATGGAAATCTGTCAATATGCTATCATCATATGGTTTCACAATTCAGTATGTTAGCACAGATGGGGCCCAAAGCAACCGTGATCTATTCAAGATTCTATTACCTGATTTTGATACATCAAATCCTGTGACATGTTCCTTCAGAAATATTTTTTTCAGGAAAGAAAATGAAAAGCTGTTTTTCATTATGGATATTTCACATGTTATTAAAAAGATCAGAAATAACATTTCTAATAGTGGGGATTCTCAATTTTGCAAACGGCTCTTAAAATTAGATGACAAGTACATAAAATGGGATCATTTTAAGCAAGCATATATATGGGACATTTCTACTAATCCTTTCCCCATTCATCATAGATTATCACAAGAGCATATTTATTTATCACCAGAGGGGAAAATGAGAAATCACCTAGCGAAGGATGTCTTAAATGGAGAAATGCTACATTTAATGAAACAATACAGGGAAAGTTTAGGCGCTGCTGGTTTTCAGCTAGATGCAACAATATAGTTACTTGAATGTACTACTGTATTTATCAGAAATTTCAGGGATTCAAGACCCATTACTGATGTGAGTGATGAGCGGCTAAAGCAAAATAGTGATGCTATTAACTGGTTCATTAATTGGGAAAATAAAGTGAAAAGGGACACTGATATCAAAAACAAAGAGAAGCATTTAATATCCCATCAGACAAGAGAAGATATTATTTCTTCAGTTAAGGGGTTTGAAGAATTGTGTAGTTACAAACTAAAGAAATCAAATTCTTCTATTATTCCAAGCCGTGTAAATAGCGACATAATAGAAAATATGTTCTGTCAGCAAAGAACACTCCACAATGGAGCCAACACAAATCCTACCTATTTAGGCTACTGTAACTCTGTTAATTCTGTTATTCTTGGACAAACTTCCATATCCAGAAAATCAAATGTAGGAGGTGGTGAAGGAGCACAATTGCAACAAGTAGTCCAGTCAAAACAGAAGGTATTAATTATAAATTATGTGATGCAAATGTCATGCTTTCTTACAGAAAGGGGGGGGGGCAATAATTTGCATGTATAGATATTAGAGTAATACAAGTAATTAAGTAAGAAACCTTTAAACTATGAGGGGGTGGACAGGAGGCGGCAGCCCGGGAGGTGGGGGTCTGGAACCAAGAGTTGGAGGGGCAGAAGTAAAGAGAAAAATTGAGAAAAGCAAAAAAATTTCAAAAAATTTAATTAAAAGGGGGGGTGGAAGGAATAAGGAGATTGGTTCGCCCTCCCTTCCCCCAACCAAGAATTGGTACTTGCATCCATTTAAAAAAAAAAAAATCTGCTATTAAACTAGAACTGTGAGTGACCTCACTGAGTGATATCCTCCCGCTTGCAGTTTAGTAGGAGTTGCGCTTACAAGGTACATGCCCCCCCTTTTTCGTGAAAGTATAAGTTGAATTATCTCCCCTTTTAAATTTTGGACAGCAACCATATTCCTTCATGCACATCTGCAGGTAGTGTACTACAAGTGTGTGCAGTTTCATAAAAATCCAATCAGCCGTTTAGGAGGAGTTGCACTTACAAGGTACTTGGACGGACAGACGGACGGACAGGGTGATTCCAATATACCCCCCAAACTTTGCTTGCGGGGGTATAATTAATACATTTTTTTTTTAAATATTAAACTATACTTACAAAAAAATAATCTACTGGCAAAGTGGACATGTATATGCAGCATCTTCAACCGTGAGGTGATTCCATTCTTCGTCATCAATATTTACACAAGTTCTATGATACCATAAATGACATATATCACAGCTGATCCAGTCTTCACCTTCAATTTTTGTTCTGTTGCATATAGCGCAATTTTCATCTGATTCGGTGACAGTTTCTGATGCAACTTTTTTTTCGACCTTTTGCTTTCCCTTTCTTGCTATACAAAGTTTTTCGTTTCGTTGACCGTTTACCTCTTTGTGTTGTTACAGGTCGGGGTTCTGAAGCCGNTAATGCGGTGAAATTTTGCAGCAAGGTTCTATGTACCAAAGTACATATTCTGATACAAAAAGATTCAATTTAAATCATCACATATTAGAATGGTCAATGATAAAAGAAAT
The DNA here is from genome assembly GCA_002080005.1 of Gigantidas platifrons. Classification (NCBI taxonomy): domain Eukaryota; kingdom Metazoa; phylum Mollusca; class Bivalvia; order Mytilida; family Modiolidae; genus Gigantidas; species Gigantidas platifrons. The sequence goes on along the minus strand of MJUT01001363.1, from coordinate 497 downwards.
GGGGTCATTTTTATTTAAACAGCCCATATGCCAAATACAAGTTTGTAATGCCTGTAGCAAGCTTTTCATAGTTTCGCTTACCTATTCAGATTTATCTAAATAAAATAGATATTTCAGCAGTGACAAGTTTTGTTATTCAAAATTCCGGATGTGAATTAATATGACTGCACGTAATTGAAAACTAAAATTTCATTGGATGAAATTCCACTACAACTAAAAAAAGAACTACAAATTCCGATATCTTCTACAACTTCTACAATATAAGAGGCCGCCTTGAACTAACTGAAGATTCCGACAATTACGTTTGGTATTGCGCTTCACGCTCTAAAATGTTATGCAAAAGAAAATTTGCCGAATTTGAAATAGATAAAAGTGATTTTGAAGCTCTCAATAGGCCATTTAAAATGGGAGGGTCTAAAACGCGGAAGTGTGAAAACAAAGAAGTCCAAAATAGATACTTGAAAGGTCATATCATGAAAAGTACTCAACCTAGGATA
>MJUT01001324.1:349938-361314 GCA_002080005.1 Gigantidas platifrons | reverse complement strand
ACAAGACAACTTCTACATTAAAATTAAAGTAAAATAATTTTGGCTGCATTGCATTACCGAAAATTTTGAAAAATTGTCAGTTATCATTACCGAAGATTATTTTCTTTCATTTCTGAAGGAATATTAGATATCATTACCGAAAATTCCGATTGAAATACAGATGAAGGCCTACAGGCAACCATTGCCTTACCTGTATATGGGGTGTGTTCATGTTTCTCCAACTTTTGCTAATTAAGGTAATATATACTAAAATAACATCCAATTAAGTATAGGGATTATGGGGCCTTCTGAAGGATCTGCTGCTTGACATTTACCTGTAATTCACCTGTTCCAATGTTAAATTTAATATAGTTTAAAAAATGATTTATTTAAGATATATTGTAAATGAAGTTGATATTGTTGAAAAAGTTTAATTCTCTTAAAAGAACATATTTTTATAATGTTAAAATAAGTGTTTTAACATGTTTTTAAATAGATTCATATGAATTTAATTATTTAGCACATTAATGTAAGTTAAATATTAATCATTAGCTTTGTTTTAATGTTCTTAAAAGAACAATTTTTTTTATTAATTTAAAATGAATATTTTTTATATAGATTCATTTAATTATTTAGCACAGTAATAATGTAGGTGAAATATTAATCATTAAGTTTCTAATATCACAGCTCATTATCAAAGATGCAGTCCATTTCAACTTCAAAGTTAGCTTGCATTATTCAAAGCTTATATGACAAATTGAGTATAGCTAACAAATGCTTTATAAGATCATGTGTCGGTCTAGGTTCAGTTACATTGGTATTTTTGTAATAGCTGTATGAACGCTAGGAAGTATGTATTATAATTGTTATTATATTGCAATATTTTTGAACACAACTGACCCTCCCTTAATGTATATAGGCATATTTCTTTTTTATTTATGCCCAATATCACGAAATAAACTACAAACATAAAACAAATACAATCACAGACTAACGTTATCTAACAAACAACACACACAACAACAACTACATAACTTGTGTAAATATTGAAATATTCATAAGGGGGTCAGTTGTGGTAAATACAGAGAATAACAACTCATGAGTCAGGACACAAGAGCCGAGACATGAGGAGTATTAATGTATATAAAGGTATTGTCAGATGTCGATAAAGAACGAATAGAAATAATAACATTTTACACTTATATGATGTTTTTATTTTAATCAACTTTGATATGATACGAATTTCAATAGATATATAACTTTTTTATTCAATCTTAAATATTTTATTACAAATTATTAATTATTGGAAAATATATATTTACATATATAAATTAAGTAAATAAGGAGAAAAAAAAGAAGAAAATAAAAAATATAGTTCGTAATAAATGTTTTCAAAAACTAAGGTTTATGGAAAAACAATTAGGCAATCTGGCGCAATATCCATTTGGATAGCCGCCATCAAAAACCAAATAGTCAGTCAGTTAGGTTCAGTTATCAAGTGAACCACAATGACAAATGTAATGCTTGCAGTGAACTTTGTACCAAATAAACTCAGAAGTGAAACTAGAATTGAATGGCTACCAATACATGGTTAAAACAACCAAAGGGGACAGAAGATACTGGAAATGTATTGTTCCATATTATACAGCAACAGCAAATACCCATTTTGACAACATAACCAAACTCAGAAATCACCACTCACATGCACCAAGCACAGTGAAGGCAGAGGCTGTACTCAATACAATTAAACAGAGATGCGCCAAGGAAACCACACCAAGAAGAAATACAGAAAGATCGACAATAGACTTAGTATACTTAAAGACAGATTCCTGTACCAGCGGCTCACAGTAGAAGAATATACAGACCAAGCATCGTTTTGCATTTGAATGGATCTTCGCCAGTGATTTGATGTATTGAAATGACTTTGTATTCATTCAAATATCTGCAAGTGATTTGCATATTTGTTCTTAGTTTTATTGTTTTGTATATATCTAATGTTAATTTTATATTGAAATGCTATGCATGTAATAAAAATATTTAAGAAAATATTTATTTTTTTCTTCAGTATGAAAAAAATATCTAACTAAAAACTCTTATTAAAAACGTAACTCAATAGAATACTAAACGAAGGTATAAAAAATGCCAATCAAACAAACAAACAAAAAATCCTATACCGAACATATATAAAAGAAGATGAAACTCTGTTTAATTTTCAAGTGGTTTAAAGATATATTTAGTTTATATATTGGAATATCGTGAAATCCCCACTTGATGGGCCTCTTAATCACCTGCCTTAATTGATTGTTGTTTTAGAGAAAGGTGTTAAAAATTTAAAAAGTTGGAGAAACGTGAATAAACCGTATATGGTTTGTGAACTGATCTATGTTCACTTTTTGTTCTCATTCCAAATCAAATCTGTTCTTGAAATCATGGAGATAACACACACGGAAACGAATAGGGGAAATAAAGCCATTATAGTGGATGGATATAGGTACAGGAGAATAAACGTTCTTAAAAATGGTGACATCGTATATATACAATGTATATATGCAGCATAAAAAAGAATTGTACGATGTCGATAACAACAGATTCTGAGGGTGTTGCAATCATTAAAACTAAGAATCAGCATGTTTGTGGATATGATCCCACAATACGGAAAGCGGAAGCCAAGCAACTACGCATCCGATCTAGGAAAAACTCCAGAGATGTCTCTAAACGTGCATCAGCGGTTGTTAGAAATGAGCTACAAACTTTGGAGGAAAGTCACTTGCAACCCAAAGATATTAGAAATGCAGCACTGGCTCTGTACAGGGGACGCAGGGAGAAACAACCCACTCTTCTGAAGAGTAGTCCGAGATTCCTCTGCCGTTCGACGACTATTTACATCTTGCTGTTGTCGTTGAACGTCAGAGCGCTTGCCATAAACAAAACAGCGGATTTTCCTCACACACTCGAGAGAGGCACATTTCCATGTTTTGTCACTATCAGATTTTATTTTCTATCCCAAACCCTTATATAAATCGCTTCACCAATCATTTTTCTATTCATTCATAACCATCTTACCCTCAGAAATTGGTGTTATACTCCATTACAGCACAATTTCCCCAGACCATATGATTTCGTCATTTTGAACACTGACATTTTGAAATATTTGTCACATGACTTCGAGAGAACTACTACTACCGCAATGTATCATGGGAGATGATTTGCATATATGATCTGACCTTGTCCAAAATAGGGGGAAACGTAAGACATGCTCTTTCCGAAGCCCGCGGATAACACTGCCAAATGAATCTTTTCTATCCAACATATTTTGTATTATTTCCTTCTGCTCTGATTTGAGCTAAAGATGGAACTGTTTGTCCTGCAGAATACGCTTGATATCGTCTTGTATGTTTGTTTACGTATGCTAATTTGGCACACTGCATTTAGTATCTCCCATCATGCAATGCATTGCTGTCATATTTCGAGATCACGTTAAAAAATGGCAGTGAAATGACCAAATCATCGGGTGTAAGGAAAAAACGTGCTGTAATCGAGTGTAACACCACTCTCCGAGGGTAAGATGGTTATGAATGAATAGAAAAATGATTGGTGAAGAGCTATATATTAGGGTTTTGGATAGAAAATAAAATCTGATAACCACAAAACGTGGAAATGTGCTACAGTTGAGATGCGGAAAAAATCGTCTGTTTTGCTTATGGTAAGCGCTCTGACGTTCAACGACAACAGCAAGATGTAAAAAGTCGTCGAACGGCAGAGGAATCTCGGACTACCGAAGAGCAGAGAAGACACACATGATGTCATCAACAAAATTGATATTTTAACCAATAAAGGTGAGTTTGAACAATTTGGGGTTCTATATGATAATACATACTAGTACATGAAATACACGTTTGATGCATCAAAATAATAATAATATAGTTCTGATACTTTCAATTACACTGATATTCCAAAGATGAAACAATTTGGTGAAGACTTACAGAAGATTGCTAAACATTTACATCCTATTACTGTCCATCTAACATATATATCTGTTTTACTTGGGTGAATCATCTTTAATTGCATTATTGCTGCATGCATAATTAATTAAAGTCATTTGTTGTGTTATTTTTCCTTAGGTGTGCCCGGCCAGATTTGAAAAAAAAACATCTTTCACATGTTACAAGTGATGTTGACCTTTTTTTTTTCAGATGAAAATTCCGTGGTAATAAATGACCGAAACTCTGATATACTGATATTGTCAACTGTTCAGAACATGGAATGCCTTTGTGATGTGGATGAAGTGTTCATTGATGGTACATTTAAATGCTGTCCGAAGTACTTCTATCAGATCTATAGTAATGGTAAAAGGTAAAATATATTTAGGTTTAAAAATTTCCAACATCATACACAAGTGTTTAAAATTTGTTCGGTAATTTAAAAATAAAACATAAAACTGCCATCATTAACAGAAACTTCAATCCACTCATTGTAACTGCTGAAAACTGTCTTACCAAGGATAGCCCATGAAAGCCATTCAGCTTATTTCCAATGGGGTCCTTTACAAGTATCACCTTAAAGTTCAAGTGGATATTAAAAGATCAATATGAGTGGGTAGAGGGATTACTTAATTTTAAAATAAGTACATTATCTATGAAAAAATATATATATATAATTGTCATTATTATGATATGACACGTCTTTCCCGTTCTTCACTGGTATGTATCAGGTGGCACCTCACTTCTTTTTTAAATCTTTGCAAATCATTGATGGATTTGAGCGAATCGGGTAGAGAATTCCAATCATGGATTCCATTGTAGTAAAACGTTGTTGATTCGATGCCTTTAATTTTTGGTGTAACATAATTAATCTGACTTGATCTAGTATTATGGGCATGATGTTCATTAATTTTGATGAAATTATTTTTTAAATAAGAAGGACATTTATCATAATAGATTTTATGAGCATGGTTCAATCGAAGCTGTTTTACTCTGTTTTCAATATTTAAAAATCCTAGACTGGATGTAACAATGGAAATTATGTACCTTTGGTATTTGCTCTTTTGCCTTCAAAATCAGAAGAGTGTTATCTGAAAATGTGATCATTCATACAAAATACAAAAAATGTAGTTCATTCGGAGAATGGATATGAATTGCATGTACTATCCACATAGATTTCAAAAAATCAATGTATAATGCAGTACAAGAATCATTTCCACAGACAACAATAGACTATTGTAGGTTCCATTTAGGGCAAAACTGGTGGAGACGGATACAGAAATTAGGTTTAAGTGTACAGTACAAGGACAAGAATTCAGAGATCGGAAGGTGGTTAACCAGATTTTTCGGATTGCCGTTTTTGTCAGCTGAGGCTGTAGAAGACTGCTTTGTTGAAGACATTATGACAGACACACCTGAGGACAACAGGTGTATGCAGTTTGCTGATTATGTGTTAGAGGGATATATTGCACCAACATCTACTTATCCCCCCCCCTCAATGTGGGCATCCATTCCTGAGGAAAACAGTAAGAGAACGAACAACGGGCCAGAAGCATTTCACTCGAAATTCAATACCCAGTTCTATACAAGTCATCCAAATATTTTCCCATTTTTGGACATTATCAAACAGATACAGACAACAACATATATCAAGATACGAGCACTAGACAGTGAAGCTTTGGTACGCAGAGTTGAGGCTGAAAAAGTTCGCTACTGCATCCAGAAATACAGTGACTATGTATCTGGAGACATGTCACTCCAGCATTATATTTCCACTTTGGGCTACAAGTCCTCTGCAGTAACTGATATGTGAATTTTCCTGTTGACGATTATAAGTATTTTAATCCAGTTTTAAATCAACTGTAACAAGATATGATTATAATCTAATGATTATGAAGTCTCCCAAACCGGCCACTGACAACAGGTTTAAATGAACACTTTGCATTGTGACAAATTCTGAGCTTGTTTTTTTGCGGTATTGTGGCGACCATTTTGAAAATGGAGACCGGTAGAAATTTTTCAATGTCAGGAATCAATTTGGGACATCATAATCTACCTACATATGAAATGTCGTTGAAATCGGACAACGTTGAATTTGTGCGGTATTGTGGCGGCCATATTGAAAATGGCGACCGGTAGAATTTTTTCAATGTCTGGAATCAATTCGGGACATCATAATCTACCTACATATCAAATTTTGATGATATTGGACAATGTTGAATTTTTGCGGTATTGTGGCGGCCATTTTGAAAATGGCGACCAGTAGAAATATTTCGATGTTGGGAATCAATTCAGGACATCATTATCTACCCACATATCAAATTTTGATGATATCGGACAATGTTGAATTTTTGTGGTATTGTGGTGGCCATTTTGAATATGGCGACCGGTAGAAAATTTTCAATATCGGGAATCAATTCGGGACATCATTATCTACCCACATATCAAAATTGGATGATATTGGACAATGTTGAATTTTTAACGCCAATTTTTTATGCCGTTGTTTTGGCAGCCATTTTGAAGATGGCAGACATCTTACAAATTTTGAAAATGCAGAATTGCTCCTCTAATGGTGACATATCACTATGTCAAATTTTATGTCTCTATCATTATCCATTTAGAAGTTATCTCACAATGTTGAATTTTTGCCGTATTGTGGCGGCCATTTGAAAATGGCGACCAGTAGAAATTTTTCAATGTCAGGAATCAATTCGGGACATCATTATCTACCCACATATCAAATGTGGATGATATCGGACAATGTTTAATTTTTACCGCCCATTTTTATTGCCATGTTTTGGCAGCCATTTTGAAAATGGCAGACATCTTAAAATTTTTGAAAATGCAGAATTGCTCCTCTAATGGGGACATATCACTATGTCAAATTTTATGTCTCTATCATTATCCATTTAGAAGTTATCAACATTAATGTACGAAATTTCAACTTTCCCATAGGATTCTATAGTAACCCCCACCCCCTTTGAACCCCTCACAATATGACTTTGACCCCCTTTACCACAAAGCTGAAAACATTAGGACCAACTAGAAACATATATCTATAACTCCACCAAGTTTCATGAAATTCTGTCCAGTAGTTCCTGAGATCTGCCGTGGACCGCGGAAAGAAAGGAGGAGAAAGGAAAAAGGAGAATAATAATAATAATAATAATAACAAGATATGATTATAATCTAACGATTATGAAGTCTCCCAAACCGGCCACTGACAACAGGTTTAAGTGAACACTTTGCATTGTGACAAATTCTGAGCTTGATTTTTTGCGGTATTGTGGTGGCCATTTTGAAAATGGAGAACGGTAGAAATTTTGCGATGTTGGGAATCAATTCCGGACATCATAATCTACCTACATATGAAATTTCGTTGAAATCGAACAATGTTGAATTTGTGCGGTATTGTGGCGACCATTTTGAAAATGGCGACCGGTAGATATTTTTCAATGTCGGGAATCTATTCGGGACATCATAATATACCCACATATGAAATGTCATTGAAATCAGACAATGTTGAATTTGTGCGGTATTGTGGTGGCCATTTTGAAAATGGTGACCGGTAGAAATTTTGCGATGTTGGGAATCAATTCCGGACATCATAATCTACCTACATATGAAATTTCGTTGAAATCGAACAATGTTGAATTTGTGCGGTATTGTGACGACCATTTTGAAAATGGCGACCGGTAGATATTTTTCAATGTCGGGAATCTATTCGGGACATCATAATATACCCACATATGAAATGTCATTGAAATCAGACAATGTTGAATTTGTGCGGTATTGTGGTGGCCATTTTGAAAATGGTGACCGGTAGAAATTGTTCAATGTCGGGAATCAATTCAGGATATCATTATCTACCCACATATCAAATTTTGATGATATCGGACAATGTTGAATTTTTGCAGTATTGTGGCGGCCATTTTGAAAATGGTGACTGTTAGAAATTTTTCAATGTCGGGAATCAATTCGGGACTTCATTATCTACCCACATATCAAATTTTGGGGGGGTTATTCATACAATTTATGTTCAATCAATTAAGTTTTCCTTTTTTAGAAAAAATTTTACCCATTTCTCATTGTTATGTATATATTAAAAATACATGGCCGTGCGATCGCATCCCCCTTTCCACAAAAAAAAAAAAAAAAAGTTCGAAACTCATCCAATAGATCAGAGATCTAGTCGATGTTTACGATACTGACCTTCCAAGCTCTATCCTGGCTGACGAAGAGTACCAAAAATGGAAAGAGAAATTTTTGCATGTTGACCTGTCAGAGCTACCAGACTCTTGTGCGAAGGCGATAAAAGCATGTGACAAATTATTTTTTTCGAATATATTTACTGGTACATTATTGAAGCTTGCATGTACCTTTTCGGTGACTAGTGCAGAATGTGAATGTTCAGCTAGCGTTTTAAGGCGCATTAACCATTATACAAGGGCTTTGATGACTGGAGAACGACTCAGTTCACTTGCACTCATCCACATCCATTATGACTACAATCACTCCCTGAATGATATTGTGGACAAGTTTGCCAGGATGCATCCAAGGAAAATGGAACTGGAGAATATCATGTTTGAAAAAGAAATGAATTAAATACAGTTTAACTGTATTCAATTCATTTCTTTTTAAAAAATGATATTCTTCTGTTTACTTAAACTGATACCTTCAAGTCAGTGACTGTGTAGTTGTTCATATTAAAGAATTGAAGATAATAGTTACTCATTCATTGATTTATGAATTAATATCAAAACTCCTCAAAACCGACGTCAGAATCAACCAGATCCCACGAAAAGGTTCCATTTTTTCAAATATTTTCTTAACTACTGGGAGGGGGAATCCCCCTACCTGACCCTCCCCCACACACCCTTTCCAGAAACCTACAGACAGCCCTGAAATATGATATATTATTTTTTTCTGGAGAATATTTTTTTGTTGTTGGTAATATTACATCATCAGTGAAAATAGGTCAAGTTGTTTTTAATTTTTGAATTTTGATATGTTCTAGACATTTCTGCATATATATCATTTATGTATGTAAATAAGGTCACACTTTTTGGAAAGTTCTAGAGAATACAGAGCATAGGTTTAAGCAAGAAATACAAAGAGAAGAACGATCATGTTGGAAAATGGCTGACTGGATTTTTTGGACTACCTTTTCTTCCTCCAAATAAGGTTGAAGATTGCTTTGTGGAGGAGTTAATGGCCGATGCCCCTGAAAATGAGGCCTGTATCAAGTTTGCAGATTACGTACTTGGAACATTTTGTACTACCAACATGTAATTATCCTCCTACATGGGCCACTACTCCCGATATGGTTGGAAACCGCAAAAACAACAGAACCGAATCTTTCCATTCACATTTCAATGCACAGTTTTATGCTCGTCATCTGAACATTTTTATGTTTTTAGAGGTTATTAAACAAATACAGTGTGTTATATACCGTACATCAAACTTAGATCGTTTGAGATTGAAAGTCTTGTTAGAAGGAGCGAAATGCAGGGTCCCAGATTAACTTTTTGTGCATAATAGCCAACTGGGCTACAGAAATTTTGAGACTGCTAGCCCATATTAAAAAGCAGTAGCCCAAGTGAAAATGATGAGGGCCGCTAGGGGGGTGGGGAGGGGGGTTATTCCCCCCCCCCCCCAAGAAAATTTTGTATTTTTTATGCCAAATCCTGCATTTTACACACATTTTTGAAAGAAATAAAACTAGTTGAAAAAGTGGATTTTCCCCAATATATAATATAAACATTTGGTACCATTTTCTTGATTTAAAAAAAAATCAACTACCAGAATAGTAGTATGGTCTCATTATCTTAATAGCTGCTATGAAAGATTTGGCTGATTCAGTGTTCCCTAAAATATTTCCTTTGGTTTCATCCAACTCACACATCCATTCATAATCTGAAAGGGGCCTATTTTACCGAAATTTAGAGTGCTCCTTAGGCGGAGGATTATTCTACAAACTATGCATTCTGGTTCCCTATTTGAAAAGCCATAACTGATGTTCCTTTGACTGAGTTTGAAATATTTCTGTTGAACAGGTAACAGAAAAACGATCACGATACAAATGGACAAACGATAGTTTAGGGATACAGGGCTACTGGAAGTTTTAATAGCCAGCTGGACCATCTTTCTACATTTTCAAGTCGCCCAGGTGACATTTTAGTTGTGATGGGCGACTAGGCGACCGCTAATTTGGACCCCTGAAATGGAGAAGCTGACATTGTGTGGTATCAGACCAAAGCACAGTAACATTTCAAAAAGGGTGGGGGAGGGGGTTATTACAATTTGTGTAGTATTAGACCAATGAACAGTAATATTTTCAAAGGGGGGGGGGGGTTATTACAAATTGTGTGATATTAGATCAATATCGTGGCAATGTTATGTTTTATAAGTTGGTTGCTAATTTGCAGAGTATGTTCCCATCCTAGGAGGTTTTTCTAAGCTTTTCAATCTCCATTACTAACCGATAAGGTCATTATATGCATACTTTGATTCAGCTTTTCATTAAATTTGACCATACAATGTGGGACAGACACAAAGCCAATGTCAGACAGAGAACAAAATCTTTCAGGAACTCTGTTTTACAAGAAAATGTAATGTGGTAAGGATGGATTTTTTGGCATCAAATGAAGCCTTTTATTGGTAGCTACAACATATTAAAAAAATAGAAAAATTAATTTCGGAGTCACATTTTTAAAGCATACAGAGTGGTATTTTCTGGACCAAACAAATATCATTGTTTAACATTAAACCGATACATTTAATGCTGATTTTAATAGAAAATGCATAATTTGATAACTTTATAGAATATTTTTGAAATAATTAGAATTTCATCTTTCAAAAACACACAATTCTAATGGGATGTGATTAAAAATGAGAGAAAGTTGAAAATGACAATATTTCCACTTCAAGAAAAAGTGGGAAACCACGTTTTTGAATCAAGATATCTTGAATGAGCGAGTGATTGTTGTTTAATGCCAATTCAGCAATTTTTCAGCTATATCATGGCGAGAACAAGCTAATTATCAATGAGATGATGATGAGGTCCCCTTTGTTCTAGACCAACACGCTGAGTTGGAATTTTAGAGAGCTAGCTCACTGAAACAACAGTCCGCGGATAGACATGTCGCTCCACTCGGACACATTATTCTGATTCCGAGTCAATCAGTCTGCTCTTTCTCCTTGATGCTGTGTGCTTAGTGGATAAGCAACAAATACCAATTTTATACTCTTTGGCTTTACCCGACCGGTGTTCGAACCCACGATCTACCGCACTCAAGGTGAGCACGCTAACCATTATGCCACCGATGTGGTTCAAAATATCTCGAAAATGAGCATGGTGTTATATATATATATATATACAGCGGAACCTGTCTAATCCAAGAGACCATTGAAATGT
>MJUT01001324.1:337112-349174 GCA_002080005.1 Gigantidas platifrons | reverse complement strand
CGCTATAACAAACAGTCTCATTTTCCAAAAAATCAACAATCTTTCCGATTTCACCATCATTCTCATCATCAGTACTAGAACACTCAAAATCACCTTCTGTCAGAAGTTTGAAATTATTCTTTTCATTTTTTTGAGAATTTTTTCTGCGAGTCTGCCAATTATTAGTTTTTTTAATTTTGGGTGGCTTTAGAGCAGGTAGAATGTCGAAACAAATACTGTCATCATCTGTCACAGAATTTGCTACCATTGTGTTAGAATAACAGATAGATAATTCAGACCCTTCTTCTTGGGGTGGTTCATGTTGATAATCTACTGTCATTGTGTTTTGTTGACTAGATAGAAGCGACATACTATCTTCACTAGAGATATTATCTATATCACTTGCACTGCCATTCAGCTGTTCTTCATTCTGAAATGTTAATCAAGTGTTATTGAATGTAAGAAATTATGTTTATATATGTGTTGCCGTGGAGATCAAGAGGAGGGGGGGGGGGGAGTCCCCATTAACTGTTTAAACCCCGTCATATTTTTGTGTTATCCCAGTCCTAAGTAAGGACTTGAATTTCCAATGTCATAATTTATGTCATGTTCTTTTTTTTTTGAGTTCAGAGGCAATAGTTGGTTGGTTTTTTTTTTTTATATTGGTGGAATTTTTTATCATTAGATTAAAAAAAAAAAATGTATAACTTCAAAATTTGGGCATTGATGAAAACAGAACCAAATATAGAAACAGTTGTAATTATGAATAATAGTATTGTAATTACAATGTCCGAGAACAGGACAAAATTCATTTGTATTTGTCGTCAATGTTTTATAGCCGACTGGCCTGATAATATCAAGCCAGCAACATAGAGAGCTAAATCTCCAATCTGACTATAGGGAAAAAGATGATCCTATGTTAATAATTGTCTTTCCAACTAGTCATGAACTGCCATAGAACCATTTGTATCTACAATGCAAAACTTGTGAGTGAGTGATTGTTGCTTAATGCCAAATTTAATGCAATTTTTCAGATATATTATGGTGAGAATTCTTTACATTTTTATGAAATGTTGATGATCCTTTGCTTTGTACTAGACCAATATGCTTAGTTGGATTTTTATAGCTAGCTCACTGAAAAAACGTTCTGTAAGTAGATATGTCTCTCCACTCAGACACATTATCCAGATTCTGAGTCTCCAGTTTGTGCTCTTACTCCTTAATGCTATATATATAATAAATGGAGAAGCAGCAAATACTAATTTTATAGTCTTTCGTTGGTGCTTGAACTCATGATCTACGATGCTTGAAGCGAGCATGCTCAAACCATTACACCACAGATGTTGATTAAATAAACAAAAACTATGTTATATATATAGTCCATCATATTACATATTTCTTGATAGTTAATTATATAACGAATGAGTGAGTGATTGTTGTTTAACACCAATTCAACAATTTTTCAGCTATATCATGGAAAGAACAAGCTAAATTTAGACGAGATGATGACGAGATCCGCTTTGTACTAGACCAACACGCTGAGTTGGATTTTTATAGTGCTAGCTCACTGAAACAACAGTCCGTGGATAGACATGTCGCCCCACTCTGATACATTATTCTGATTCCAAGCCAACCAGTCTTTGTTCTTTCTCCATAATGCTGTATGCTTAGCAGAGAAGCAACAAATACCAATTTTATAGTCTTTGGTTTGACCAGACCGGGGCTCGAACCCACGATCTACAGCACTCGAGGCGAGTATGCTAACCATTACGCCACCGATGCCGTTGATAATTATAATGTCTACCAATTACTTCTAGATGACTATAAAATTCAGTCATTGGCTTCTAATATTTCATTTTTATACCTGATTCTCATTATCATTTTCCTGCCAAACATAAGTTTTAGATCCAAAAGAAAAATCTTCTGAAAAACAATATTCAAAGACACATAAATTAAGACCCATATCCCATCAACTTATTAATCACATTCCTAATTTGGTTTTTCACTCTATTGTTAATGTATATATGCGAAACTGTGTTGCTATGTTTACATGTTTTAATTATGGGGGGGGGTCATCATGGTACAACTACACCTGTGGATACAGTGCAAATCATCAAGTTGTGAGTTCGAACCCGTTCATGGCGAGGTGCACTCGATATAACATTATGTGATAAAGTTTGTCAGTGACTTGCAACAGGTCGGTGGTTTTCTCCGGTTTCCTCCACCAATAAAACTGACCGTCACGAAACATTGTTGAAAGTGGCACTAAACACCATAAAATCAACCCTTTAATTGTGGTCTTGAAATAAAAAAATTACATTGATACTGCACCCAATACTCAAACATGCAGTGATGTAATGTGAAAGTTAAAAACGGCCATATGGACATAATTATGTCCTTTCATTTTCCTTTCCTTTCAATATCAAATCGAAGGCAAAGCCAGAGATGCGAGATGTGATGTGAAATCAAGCAAAACATATCAACAATAGTATGGTTATCAAGGATTTGGTAACATGACGTCACATTAGAAAACAGTGTTATTAAAGGACGAAGTCCTTTTAACTATATGATTTTGATAGTAGTAGTGATGGCCAAAATCTGTTTACCGGAAGTTTAAAAAAAAATAGACCAATTGATATTTAGAAATGCAAAAGAAATATATTTCAATGAAAAATTCCCAATTCTTTGATTATTTACTCTATGCAAAATCAAAACAAACTTGAAATAAAATTCTAATAAGAAAATCTCTATCTACGAGATTCTTGGAGGAAGAGCATGTAAGTTAAATGAACGGAACAGCCATTTTGTTGTTGCTGTTGTAAGTAAATTACTCCATTGACTCGGAGCATCCTACAATCACTGGTAAATGTCACTATTGGTGGTGGTACAATCCAGCCAAATAAATTTTTTTTTTTTATATTTTAAAAATTACTTGAAAAAAAAAATACATTCCCTTCTCATTCCTCCCTCTAAACATTATAGGACTTCGTCCTTCAAACAGGTTGTGCCTGTCTCATATTATGTTAATAACTTGATAATAGATATTACTACATAATGAGTTTATTTAAACAATTTTATTGGCTATCGTGCTGTCACATAACATTCCGTAAAATTTGATATTGTTTGATTAAAACTTGTATTGACTGGCTTTCACTTTCACTTTCCATTGCATTATGTATGATGTCATAATGAAGTGATTAATGTCATATTGACTTGGCTTCACTTTCACTTTCCATTTTAATGTAATAAAACAATAACAGTCTTTTGTGTTGGTCAATACGAGTGTTTATGGACCTTAGAAATCGATATTCACCTCAGCCTAAAGGCCTCAACAAAAGACTATAGTTGGGTGATTTTCAAAAAAATGAAGACTTTTCATTTTCAGAGAATAATTTGAATATTAAATGATATGAAAGAAAGGTAAATATCTTAAAACAAGCACAATGATACCAGTTATCTTCATGCAAAGTGTCATGGAGATTGCTCTTCCGGTTAAAACGTTATCCTCTAAAAACTGGTCAAATTTATCAGGAGTGGGGCGTTTTAGCGTGACAAACTTTAAATTGCCTTAACTTACCTTGATGATAAAAAAAATTAAATAAAAAATATATTAAAGAAAAATGGTATTCTATAATTTCGTACCATTTTACTTCAAATATCTAGATGTTTTGTGACCCTATGATTATGCGACAAAAAATTATTGTATTTTTTAAATTAGTGTACGTGAATAAATTTAACTTTGAAAATTGTACAAATGTCAAATTAAACCTTAATAGTTTTTCATTGTTTGGACTAATTAGTTCAGAAAAGTCAAAATATGTTGTAAAAAAACATTAGTTATAATAATTTAGTAGTATTAGACTGGATGAATATGATAGTTGTAAAATTGGGCTTACATAAGGAGAGACACAAAAAATGTCAGGAGTGTGATATTTTATCTTAGTTGTATAGTACTATGTTGTATGTTTTAATAGTTCACAATTTTCTTTAATTTCCATAAGCTCCAGACCCAATCAAAGAAAAAAGTTGGAAATAGCTCTGATATATGACATATCATAGCTAGGAAATCAAAATAACTAATGTCAGGAGTGTGACACTTTAAATAGGTATATCTTTTAAATAAAAAAAAAAAAAAACCATGCTTCTACAAACTTCCACGATGTTTTCAATTTAATTACATATAAACAATAAGTACTATTTGTAGTATTTTTGTATATTGTATGACACCTTTTTCATAATAAGTGATGATAAAGGGTTATATTTTCTTAAAACATGTCAAAATATGGATTCTAAATGAAAAATTGATGTATGTTGCTTTAGATAAACATCAAATTTACTTTAATATATCTTGCCTTTCATAAAACATTTTCATTCTTTTGATATAGCATTTTTGAAAATTTATCATTAATTTTTCATTCAACAGTAATATGTCACACTCCTGACATAAAAACATTAAATGTAGATTGCAATTGCAGTAGGAAGTTTTTTTGCAGAGTAAATTATTGAGAAACATGGGGAAACTAATTGTGAAGTTGCCAGGCCTTAGAAAAGCTATCAAAACTTACTACCCCTGACATTCTTCCTGGGAGAGGACTTCTAATGAAATTCCAAGAGAGAGAAATCACATCTTACCTTAAAAAACTTTAGACTTTATGACAGAATTTATGATAGATGATATGACATATACATTTGTATGTACAAGTATATCAGTTTTACTCAGTTCAACATTTTCAGTTTTCTATTTGTATATATGTTTTGAATGTTTCAAATTTCATTTATGATGAAACGTCAGGAGTGTGACAAATATTTGATGGAACAAATTTCATCCATTTGACTATAATGCTCAATAAAAGTTTGAATAGCTATTAGATAACAGCTATCATATTGATAATGGATTATTTGTAAGTTCATCTGCAAACTAGCTTTTATATGTGTGAAAGGTTTTAAAAGACTTGGAAGTATTATTAACCCATAGAATTTACATTTTTTTAAAGAAAAGAATGTGAAATTCATTGCATTTTTTTCTTCAGAATTTGACATTATTTCCTTTATATATGAAAGAAGTTGCTATATATGTTTGTCAGTTTTATTAAAAAAGTTCTGTTTTATTCCTTATTTTCAAAAAATTGTCAGGAGTGTGACAGATTTGTATAGGATGATACAGATACAGAATAAACCTACGTAATTTGAAAAACACTAAAAAGCAATTTTATACTAAGAAAAAATGATATATTGCTAGTTTTAATAAATTTCAAATCCAGTTTAACCATTTTGGATGAGATAAATTCCTAAGGGCAAATTAGAACACTAATCATTAGAAAAAACAAAAACATAATTTTGAATCTTCTTTTAATAATTACTGTTAACTGTAAGAAATATAAGCTTTTGAAGAAATATAACTTTTAGTTTCTGTTTGGAAAGAACAAGTTGGTTATATTATTTTCAGCTCGACAGGTTTATTTTCGAGAGGGAGTCAGGATTGTGACAATTTTATTTAAGAAATAGATTATTTTGTAAGCATATAGCCTCCATGAAACTGCTTGTCTCGGGGAATTATTTAATTCTCAATAAGCATTATACTCTTGAAAAGATGTATAAATGGTTGAAAATTGAGTTGTCAT
This sequence comes from Gigantidas platifrons, assembly GCA_002080005.1. Taxonomy (NCBI): domain Eukaryota; kingdom Metazoa; phylum Mollusca; class Bivalvia; order Mytilida; family Modiolidae; genus Gigantidas; species Gigantidas platifrons. The sequence continues at coordinate 343,574 of MJUT01001324.1, read as the reverse complement.
GTTTTATAATTATGATAGTATTTACTTAGAAAATATGATTGAAATAACATCATAACAATTCAAAAATGAAATATATTCAAGGGAAACCTTTTTTCAGTCAAAATAGACTATGTACTACTACTTAAACAAGTTATTGTGACCAACAATGATTGCATTTAGCTTGATATTTGTTGTATTTATCTTTTAGAAAAATGTGTCAGGAGTGTGACAAAACATCAAAAAATGGACAGTATTTTCATTTGGTTACCTCTAGTTTATACCACCAATGATCAACTTAACTTTTGTTTTATTTATTAGGCATATATAAATAATTGATTTACAACTATTAAGCCTCATTAGATCATATTTTTTATGCTTGTATGAAAACTTTAATTACCAGATTTTTTCAAATATACAGTAAAAATAGTGTTTCTTTGATATAATAAAACTGTTTTCTCAATATATATACAAAGTTTGGTACCAAAATGTGCCTTTTTCATATCATTATCAAATGGAAATATATTTAGATCTTTTACCATACCCAAAAGAAAATGATACCTCTGAGGAAGTAAGTCTGTATTTGTTATCATTTTAACACTTTGTTGTTAATAAAAGTTGAAAAAAAAATTTTTGTCTTCATATATTGCACTGAGCAACTGAATCTGAAAAATATATCATATTGATATTATTTTACGACCAAAATTATGTCAATTTGTCCAATTTGAAATTTCACCCTCTATGTCACACAGAGTCTTCATTTTTTTGAAAATCACCCAATTGTATATTATTGCATGTAAAGATCAAGGGATAAATGTACAAATCTACATAATAATTACTATATATAGCAGCTACCTTTTTCCAAGACAGAGCTTAGATTTCCATCAGTTGCTTTTGTTATCATTGTTTTAAGAGTTTGTCAATGAATCACAAAGAGTTGTTCCTGTTTGTTGAGGTCACTTTTTACAATTGTTGGTCTGTTTCATAATATGTTCAGTGTTATGTTGAAAAGACTAAAGGGTTTTACAAGGGCATCTTTTTTTCCACCAACAATCAATACTAGATGACTTAAAATTTCCTAATAATTCCGAGCAAAATTTGAAAAAATAATTCGTCCATTTTTACATAGTGGCTTCCAACACCCTAAAACCCCTTATCAATTTCAACACCCTAAAACTCCTAACCAATTCCAACACCCCAAACTCCCTATTAATTCCAACACCTCAAAACTCCCTATCATTTCGAACACCCCCAAAACTGACTATTAATTTCAACACCCTAAAACTCCCCATCAATTCCAACACCCCAAAACATAAACTCCCTATCAATTCCAACACTCCGAAACTCCCTATTAATTCCAACACCCCAAAACTGATTATTAATTCCAACACACTAAAACTGACTATTAATTCCAACACACCAAAACTTACTATTAATTCCAACACCCCAAAACTTCCTATTAATTCCAACACACCAAAATTGACTATTAATTCCAACACACCATAACTCCCTCTTAATTCCAACACCCCAAAACTGACTATTAATTCAACACACTAAAACTCCCTATTAATTCCAATGCACCAAAACTCCCTATTAATTCCAACACCCCATAACTCCCTATTAATTCCAACACACCATAACTCCCTATTAATTACAACACCCCAAAACTGATTATTAATTCCAAAACACTAAAACTCCCTATTAATTCCAACACCCCAAAACTGATTATTAATTCCAACACACCAAAACTGATTATTAATTCCAACACACCAAAACCCCCTCTTAATTCCAACACACTAAAACTGACTATTAATTCCAACACACCATAACTCCCTATTAATTCCAACACCCCAAAACTGACTATTAATTCCAACACCCCAAAACTGACTATTAATTCCAACACACCAAAACTGATTATTAATTCCAACACACCATAACTCCCTATTAATTCCAACGCACCAAAACTGACTATTAATTCCAACACACCATAACTCCCTCTTAATTCCAACACACCAAAACTCCCTATTAATTCCAACACACCAAAACTGATTATTAATTCCAACACCCCAAAACTGACTATTAATTCCAACACCCCAAAACTGATTATTAATTCCAACACACCAAAACTGACTATTGATTCCAACGCACCAAAACTGACTATTAATTCCAACACACCATAACTCCCTATTAATTCCAACACACCATAACTCCCTATTAATTCCAACACCCCAAAACTCCCTATTAATTCCAACACCCCAAAACTGACTATTAATTCCAACACCCCAAAACTGACTATTAATTCCAACACCCCAAAACTGACTATTAATTCCAACACACCAAAACCCCCTCTTAATTCCAACGCACCAAAACTGACTATTAATTCCAACACACCATAACTCCCTATTAATTCCAACACACCAAAACTCCCTATTAATTCCAACACACCAAAACTGATTATTAATTCCAACACACCAAAACTCCCTATTAATTCCAACGCACCAAAACTGACTATTAATTCCAACACACCACAACTCCCTATTAATTCCAACACCCCAAAACTGATTATTAATTCCAACACACCAAAACTCCCTATTAATTCCAACACACCAAAACTGACTATTAATTCCAACACCCCATAACTCCCTATTAATTCCAACACACCAAAACTCCCTATTAATTCCAATGCACCAAAACTGACTATTAATTCCAACACACCATAAATCCCTATTAATTCCAACACACCAAAACTCCCTATTAATTCCAACACCCCAAAACTGATTATTAATTCCAACACACCAAAACTCCCTATTAATTCCAATGCACCAAAACTGACTATTAATTCCAACACCCCATAACTCCCTATTAATTCCAACATACCATAACTCCCTATTAATTCCAACACACCAAAACTCCCTATTAATACAAAGAGGGAATAACCCTCGCATTACCTTTTTGATTGACAGAGTTGTGAGTTACACTCCTCTCATCTGTAAATTCTACAATAGATGGCTCATTTTTCCTCTGTAATGATTTATTCAACTTTTCTGATTTGACCATTGTCTGTTTCTCATTGGTCAGTTCAATATCTGATTCATTGTCTGTGATAATTTCAATATCATCACTTATTATTCTGGAATGGTGTTTGCCCATTTTCCTCTTCTTCTTAGATTTTTTCCCCTCTTTTGCAGGTGTATCATTTATTTTAGGACTATTGTCCAACCTTCTTTTCCTCAATCTAGATTTGCATGGTATATTTTCATTCGTTCCAGTCTCCCTTTGTGATGTTTTCGTTCTTGGACTGAAGTCCTTTCTTTTATATTTACATTTCCTCGGATTATTGTCATTTTCTCCCAACTCCTTTTGACATATGTTCTTCCTTGGTAGACTTGTTTCTTTCTTTTTCTTTTCACATTTTGTTAACTTTAGCTTATGCTTTTGTGGAGTTGAGGTTTCAGCTTTCACCTTGCCATTTGTAGGAGTACAATCTGGTATGCGCACACATTTTTTCCCCGAACTTGCAGCATCATCACGTGGCGTGGAGTGGAATACAAATTCCTTCTTTGCACATTTGTTCATGTCAGATTTTGACGATGTGTTATTTTTGTCCACTACCAATGTACTTGCTATCAGAGCTTTATTAAAAGGAATAATCACAGTATCTTGATCACTTACTAATCCAGAATCAACTTTGAATATTTCATCTTTTATAATGACAGGATGCTTTACTGGACTTTCCTTCAAAAATTCAACCTCAGGAAGGGAGTCTGAATCATCAAAATATAAATCAGGACTTGGCAATACATTTCTTGAATAACTGAAGTTCTCAGTTGGTGGTAGCATAATGACAGAATCAGTACTGTCATCCATGTTTTCTGCAGCACTAAAGACACACACATCTTCGTCACCATCAATTTCATCCAGAGTTTGTTCAGCGTTGATTACATCCAGTTTTTCCTCAGCATCAATATCATTCAGATTTTCTTCACTATCAATCATAACATCCAAGTTTATATATTCCTTCCCTTTATGATAAATACTTGTAGTTGCAGTTTCAGCATTAGCCACGTTATGTATACGATCATCACCATCACCACTTGTACCAATTTTATCTAAACTTTCTCCATCATCCAAATCGTAACACTCATCCTGAATATGAGGCAATTCCTCAACAATGCTTTCAGCATCATTTCTGACCAAATTAGATTTCAATGTTACTTCATCAACATTAAGGGGAAGCATTTGTATACAATTACTATCAGAATCTTTGATTCCCTCATCGAAAATCATATTGGTAGACTTTTCCGTATCACTTCTTATCATACTTGATGGTGTTTCTTTTGTTTTGAGATTGGTATAGACCTTGTTTTCACACATGGTATTATTGATATCACTATTTTCTCTATCAAGGTCCATAATAAGTCTTTCGTCATCAGAAGTGGTACCCACCATATCATTATCATCTCCAGCACTGGTTCCCATAATACTTATAGCATCTCCAACACTAGCACCACTGACAATATATCCTCTGAGCATATTGTGAACTGGTACCATGTTTTTGTGCTGCACCTTTTCATCATCGTCATGTTTTGAATCGCCTATTTTACTTGTAAGATATTTTGAGATCCCTCCACAGTTCCCATCTGGTGAAATTTTCATATAGTGTTGTGATGAGAATTGTGCTTTGTTCTCCACCATAATGTCTGTTGTATGTTCCTGTGACAACTCTAGTTGTTGTTTATCATTTAGATCAGGGTGGACATTCTGGGATTCCCCTGTACACTGTGTCAAATCTAGATCATGGTGGATATCTTGGGATTCCCCTGTACATTGAGTCAAATATAGATCATTGTGGACAACTTGGGATTCCCCTATGCACTGTGTCAAATTTAAATCAGGGTGGACATCTTGGGATTCCCCTGTACACTGTGTCAAATATAGATTGTGGTGGACATCTTCGGATTCCCCTATGCACTGTGTCAAATCTAGATCATGGTGGACATCTTGGGATTCCCCTGTACACTGTGTCAAATCTAGATCATGGTGGACATCTTGAAATTCCCCTATGCACTGTGTTAAATCTAGATCATTGTGGACATCTTGGGATTCCCCTGTGTACTGTGTCAAACCTTGATCACGATCAACATTTTCCATGTTAACTTCCTTTGTTAGGTTTACCTCGCTGGACATAATGGATTTAGTTGCTTTTCTATTTTCACATAAAATCTCTTCTGTATCCAATTTTTTAGATTTCTCCTCCTTGTTCCCATAAACTGATACCTCATTTTCAAACATACTATTATTTGCTGTTCCATAAACTTTTTGATCATTAAATCCATTTACCAAGTGATGTGGTCCAATAATTACAAGTTCGTACTCTGATGGACTATCAGATCTAAACTTCATGTAGTCTTCCAAGTTCTCCTGTGACATCTCAAAATCACTATGTGCGTGAGCAGGTTGTGTTTGACTTAATTTATTAATCAGAATTGATTCTAACGAGTTGCAGTTTTCTGTTGATGCTGTGCTAGATTTGTTTACGATATTGTCTCCAGCAAGAGACTCATTGCATAATCCATTGATCTCTAAAGCTTTCAGATCATTCTTAACTAAGTATTTTAAGGACTGTTTTGTCCACATGCTAACAGATTCTAGAATGCTAAGAAATTCCAAATTATCTGATAAATTACAACACATTTCTTTAGGAGCATCACTTTTAGTGAATCGTTCAAAGAAGTTCCTCACCATCTTGTCAACTAATTTCCTTTTCAATGTTTTTGTGTCTACTTCTGATTGTTTCGCCACTATCTCTCTTATCCTGAAGAATCCAGATACCATGTCAGACACAAAACCTGTATCAATATGTATTTTTTTCCCAATATTTTGAAAACTACTGTCAAATTCTGATGGCAATTTTCTCTTTCTACTGTATCCAATATTTTCATCTAAATCCTTTAAAAAATTGTCTTTGTAGTTTGCTAATTCAAAACTTTCCCTTTTTTCAATTTTTACAGCAGTATCTATGCAACGCTCTGATAGTTCCTTTACACATGTACAGTTGAGATCAAAAGGTTCTATTTCGTTATTTTCTACCAGTTTTATTTCAGATGGTTCACAGTTCTTAGTAGTTTTTAGTTCTGTCAGTATTTCGTTATATTCTATCAATTTTATTTCAGATGGCTCATAGTTCTTAGTAGTTTTTAGTTCTGTTGGTATAATTTTAGCCACAGTATCTTGTCTTTCTATCCGATACTCTTTTAATTTATTCCTAGTTTCTGTTTCAACAAATTCAATTTCTTTCAAGCCATCTTTGCTGTCTAAAATGATAGTTCGTTCTGTCAATTTTACAGCAGTTTCATCGCCACCCATTCCAAATTCACTTCTTTCTAGCAGATTAGTTTGTTCTACAGATTTAGATGAACTTTCATTTTTAACAGATAATTTCTCTGATGACTGAAATATTCTTTCAGTTTCAGTTGTAACACATGG
>MJUT01001324.1:308756-323194 GCA_002080005.1 Gigantidas platifrons | reverse complement strand
AGATTTTACTTGTAAACCATGAAAGTGTAAAAATGCCATCGGCATTAATCAATATTGTCACATTGTATACAGTTATGTATATATATATGGAATTATAAAAAAAATCTGAATTTAGCTGAAAGTACTTCACTTCAAAATGTTAATTTAGCGGAATTTATTTTGGCGTTTTTGGAAGGACCGCTAAAATACGCGAAAATTAGCACCCAGCGAAAATAACCCACCATACGGTACATTATGGAGTAGGGCATCAAATTGTTGCATTACATCAAAAGCTGGTCCAACTCCACTAAGATGTTATATGAACTGAAGAGGTCAAACAAATGTTGGCAATCTCAGTAGAAATGAGTAAATTGTCTATTATTCTGTAGTCAGATTACTACAGTGTACTAAGTGATGCAAGAAGGTGTTGTGGTCATGATCGTATGTTAGTTGGATTTATAACTACCTATGCAACCAGTGACTATCACCACTAACGTTGTGATGTCGAATCCCGCTCAGGCAAGGTGTACTCGATACAACATTATGTGATAAAGTTTGTCAGTGACTTGCTGCAGGTCTGTGGTTTTCTCCGGGTATTCCAGTTTCCTCCACCAATAAAACTGATCGCCACGATATAACTGAAATATTGTTGAAAGTGGCATTAAACACCATAGCCAGTCTGTCAAGCACTATTTGGCTTAAAAAAAATTAGGAATTCAGGAGAGTTTTTAGTTAAAAATCAGGAATTTTTTTTTATATAAAAAGTGATAAAACCATATAATAAACCAAAAAAATACAAAAAAAATGGCCGCCTTCCTCCCCTCTAAGTAAGAACTTTCAGGCCATAATATATAAATTTAAGCATAGTGTTTTTGATTCCAGATGAAGGTCATTATCAGAATGTCAGAATGTAATTGGCAGGCTAAAAGGTCTTACTTAGGCCATTTTCCGCACCTCCTTTTATTGATAAGATGCTTTACACTAAAATAATTTCAACATATTATTATGTTATTTTTTTTTGTGGGGAAAAAGTTCAAAATCAGGAGTTATCAGTAGTTTATCTAACAAATTCAGGAAAAAATCAGGAACAGCTCAAAATCAGGAAAAATCAGGAAAAATAAGGAAAATCAGGAGTCGCTTGACAGACTGCATAGCCCTAAGTGATGCAGGTCGTTGTAATTTATGTAATGGGATCGCTCCTCTACCTAAGGTTATAGGAACTGTAGTAGGTTCATAACCACCTCTGCTAACTGCATTAGTGGAGATCTCCTTTAGCTCAGTTGGTAGATTAGTGGCTTATAATGCGCGAGGTCCCGGGATCGAATCCCATCGGGGACATTGCATTTTTCAGTGGTAAAACATGCTCTACTGTTACATTGGCGCCCAACTAAATAACCCACGGTGATCAGAACAGGAAAACTGGTCGGGTTGAATGTTGGTATTTGAGATATCGTCATCAAGGTGTGATGACTCTTGAGGTGGGGGGAGTGTAACAGGAACGCTCCACTACCTAAGGTTATAGGAACCGTAGTAGGTTCATAACCACCTGTGCTAACTGCATTAATGGAGATCTCCTTTAGCTCAGTTGGTAGAGTAGTGGCTTACAATGTGAGAGGTCCCGGGATAGATTCCCATCGGGGACATTGCATTTTTCAGAGGTAAAACATGTTCTACTGTTACACTTACAATAAACTGATATTCTGAATCAGGTTGTCTGCGTTTCTCCCCAGTCTGTATATTTTCACCATTAGGATGTCCAAAGGTTACAGTGTTGCCTTCCTGTAATACAATACTATCTGCAAATAAAAAATTACAAGAAAAAAATATTTCTAAATTGGTTTAAATATGGTTTATAAAGGAAATTTTGAAGATAGCAAATCTAAGAGAATTATGCAGCAACTTGTTATAGTTTAACTAGAGGTTCACCTAAGTGTCAAAATCTGATTCAGTATCATTCACTGAACAGCTAGATCACTCTCCAGCACAGAAAAGATAACTGCTTTCATATCAATGCACTAAGTTATAACCTCTAAAAACATCAAAAATAGGCTCCTCCCACTTCATGCAGAACTACAAATGTATGTCATTTGTAACACAACAGCTCTCACTTAAGTAGAGAAGGAACTGATTATCATTCTGGAACAGCTGAGTTCATCCTCAGTGTTTAGTGTGGTTCATGTTGCTCAATCTTTAGTTTTCTGTGTAGTGTTTTATAGATTATTGTTTGTCCTTTAGTTCTTTACTTTTTATTTTGACCATCATATTGTCTGTCCTTTATTGATTGGGAACATGATGGTGATACCAAGTGGATTTTTGTAAGGGTTTAGTTTTATGGTTTATGATGTTTAATGCCACTTTCAACAATATTTCAGTTATATCGTGGTGGTCAGTTTTATTGGTGGAGCAAACCAGAGTACCCGGAGAAAAGCACCGCCCTGTCATAAGTCACTGACAAACTTTATCACATAATGTTGTATCGAGTACACCTCGCTATGAATGGTGTTCAAACTCACAACGTACCTGATAGGCACTGATTGCATATAGGTAGTTATAAATCCAATTACCATACGATCTCGACCACGATGGCCCCAGCTAGAAAGTGCATGGTATTGTTGGCCAGGTGTCCTTTAAAGTTAATTTATACTTAATTTAGCTCTATTTTGTGAACTCATTCATCACTGACAATGTATACATTCAATTTCATTCAATAATGATGAGTTTGGAGAATATCTAACTTAACAAAATGTTGATTAAGTGGAAATTTTAACGAATATTTTACAAACAACAACTAGATACACTTATTCAACCAAATTTTGTAGATTGAGATACCTTGTTTTATATGAATTTCTACTTCTTCAGACTCTTTAAGTTAAATACATCAATGAAAAGCTGAAATTTCTCACATTCATGTAACATATATTCTCCGACATGAAATAAGCTATTACCCTTATTCGTGGGCAGTCGTGATTGCATGGTAGTTGGATTTACAACTACCTGTGCAATCAGTGCTAGCTATCACCACTAACGCTGTAAGTTCGATCCCTGCTCGTGGAGAGGTGTACTCGATACAACATTATGTGATAAAGTTTGTCAGCCACTTGCGGCAGTCTGTGGTTTTCTCCGGGTACTCCGGTTTCCTCCACCAATAAAACTGACCGCCACGATATACCTGAAATATTGTTGAAAGTGGCATTAAGCACCATAATCCAACCCAACCCCATATATATAACACCATACCCTAACCAAAACCTAACCCTTATTCTTCCACTCTGCTTACCTCCAATCTTGATATTGTTTACAAATATTCCATTTTGGCTGTCATCAAACAATCTGTGTGTGTTATTTTGCTCCTCTCTTACAAGTCTGGCATGTAAACGAGATATATATATACTTCTTTCTCTGATAGAAGAATCTATTACGTAGTCCATATTATTACTTCTACCGATTAATGTCACAATCCTGTGGAAGCTGTAAGAAAAACAGTAAATTTTAGATAAGCCATATTTCATGAATAAATTCAATTCAATGTAAAAAAAACAAGCTGTGCTAATGCAACAAACCAGAATTTACTTAAAATTATTCATAATGTTTTGAAATACACTATGCGTTGTTGGTTTTTCTTTTTTATGAGAATTTTCTGGAATTTCCTTCAGGAATTGCTGGGCAAACCTAAGCCCAATTTTGACTATACTGTTCAGGCTTTTTGACTATCTTGTTCAGGCTTTTTGGTTTTCTTGCTTCCAAAGATTTCAGTAATTTGGCTTCTTTCCAATCTTTTAACTTTGAGTGTACCTGATGTATGTTAATCAAGAAATCAGTTGTCCACCCTAAATTAGATATCAATGTTTTATTTTACAAAAAAACATCCATTTTACTCACAACTTGTTTCTAGTATCTACCGGTATATATCAAATATTTCAATTTATATAAAGAATTTGAATTTGAATATGAATTTTTGGTGTTTAATGCCACTTTCGGCAATATTTCAGCAATATCATGGCGACCAGTTTTAGTGGTGGAGGAAGCCTGAGTACCTGGAGAGAACAACCGACCCTGGGAAAGCAACTGGTAAACTTTTTCACTTGTGGCTGCGAGTTGAGTGCACCCTTTTTTATAATTTATAAAGCTGGGTGCGTATCCCCGTCATATTGGTGATCAGCTTGTATGAGTTGTTAGATCCAATGACCTAACTCATTGAGCCACCCGGGCCCCTTATATAAAGACATATGGACAAGGATAGCCCTTTTATTATCTTTTTTCACTTTAACAGAGTAATTTACGTTGTCACCTAATTGGAGGAAATTATCAATGTTTGGTTGTTATTGACAAGAAATAACCAACGGCCAAGTACTAAATTAGGTGATAGAAGAACGAAACAAGGTTTTCTATGCCATATTACTTCTTCATGATGTCTTGCTATTGGTATAGTTTGGTTTATGGTGTTTAATGCCACTTTCAACAATATTTAAAATATATCGTGGCGGTCAGTTTTCTTGGTGGAGGAAACCGGAGTACCCGAAGAAAACTACCTACCTGTCGCAAGTCACAGACAAACTTTATCACATAATGTTGTATCGAGTACACCTCGTATTGAACGGGGTTCCCACTCACAACTGTAGTGTTGATAGCTAGGCAGTGATTGCACATGTAGTTGTAAATCCAACTATCATACGATCACGCCCACACTGGCTCCTCATGTCATGCTCTATTAAAATGTTGGAAAAGACATAACAATGTAACCAACCTAAACAAAGGGTCTGTTTCGTTCATGTTCATTCATTTTTATTGTTTATTACGAATTCAGTCATATTCTCATTTGGAAGGGACAATTTCAATATTTCTGGCAAGTGTATGGTCCAGTACATAAACATCTATTCCACATTTCTTCAGAAGCATTGTCGAACGATTGAAAGTGGTTGAACTGCATGTAACGTCACATTTGTGAACAAACGGCAATGTAGTCACTCGCAAAGTATTGTAAAACCCTTGCTATTTGTATAAAATTAGTTTTTATTGAAAATCTAGAAAAATTTATAGTGCGTTGGTACAAAACTTTGCATCAGGTCTCGTCTGTCGTGTGAACTTACCTTACTACTACTTGTCGCTTTTGCAACTAATAGTGATACTGGTTCATACAACATGCTTGACCTGATACAATTAAGTCTTGTACCAACACACTATGTATGTAATAAGTATATATCATAAACAGAACATTTGAACGTTTCTGACTAGACTCTAAAATATATGTTTTAATTACATGTTTTTAGGAGTTATTCCAAATAATGCATAGCAAAAAGATCCACTTTCTTGCAAAATTCAAGTTTTACCATATTCTATAACAAAATTGTAATGTTGTAATACTTTGTGAGTTTTCTATTTGATATCCTCTGATTTTTTTACACGACTCAAAAGGTTCAAATATCAACAAATTACAAGACAATTCTTTGTCATTTCCATCACTCTTGCATGTAACAGGTACCGTTTTATCTGACATAAGGGAGATAACTCTTATAACATATATATATGGTAACAAACAGACAACAATTTTAGAATCAAATCAGGAAATGTGCAAATTAGATTTCTATGGTACCACAACATCACAACCAAATGATTTGGTGCACCATAGAAGGCATATTCAACACAAGACATATATGAGAAAAAATCAAACAACAAAATTAAAATGTTAAAAGAAAATCTTACTTTTGTGTAAATCCATAAAAAAAACATGCAGAGATTCATTGTAGATATATAGGTCCTTTTATGAAAATTCTGATTTTTTTTTTTTTGTAATGACACCCATCTTAGATGGAGCGTATGACTGTCAGATTTACTCATCTTTGAAATCGGACCATCCAAACCTATCTAGCCAAGCTCAATTTAATTTAGCTCAATGATATCAGAGAAGATTTTTTTTTTAAATGTTGAATTGATCATATTTCACCTGGAGTATTTTTGTCATTTAGTTTATCATATAAATTATAAGTTGAGGTGAGTGAATTGTTGTTTAATGCCAACTGAGCAATTTTTCAGCTATATCATGGCGAGAACAAGTTAATTTTCAGTGAAATGATGATGAAGTCAGCCTTGTACTAGACCAACATGCTTAGTTGGAATAACAGTCCGCGGATAGACATGTCGCTCAACTCTGACACATTATCCCGATTCCTCTACAGATAGACATGTCGCTCAACTCTGACACATTATCCTGATTCCTCTACAGATAGACATGTCGCTCCACTCTGACACATTATCCTGATTCCGAGGCAACCAGTCTTTACTCTTTCTTCTTAATGCTGCATGCTTAGTGGAGAAGCAAAAAATACCAATTTTATAGCTAGTCTTTGGTTTGACCCAATCACAACTCACACCCATGAACTACCACACCTGAGGTGAACACGCTAACCATTATACCACCGATGTGATATTTTAAGTTGGATATAAATTTGAAGGTACCATCTGTTAGTTAAGATTTGTTTCAATTTTCCCAGTGATTTAAAAATGAAAAAGATTAATAATGACATACATGTTCCACCTGATTGCAAAAGGTTGTATAGTCTTTGGACAGGGGAAGTAATAAATGAATTCCTGAACAATGATAGACACCACCTGATGGCAAAAGGTTGCATAGTCTTTGGACAGGGGAAGTAATAAATGAATTCCTGAACAATGACAGACATGTACCACCTGATGGCAAAAGGTTGCATAGTCTTTGGACAGGGGAAGTAATAAATGAATTCCTGAACAATGATAGACACCACCTGATGGCAAAAGGTTGCAGTCTTTGGACAGGGGAAGTAATAAATGAATTCCTGAACAATGATAGACACCACCTGATGGCAAAAGGTTGCATAGTCTTTGGACAGGGGAAGTAATAAATGAATTCCTGAACAATGACATACATGTACCACCTGATGGCAAAAGGTTGCTTAGTCTTTGGACAGGGGAGGTAATAAATGAATTACTGAATAATGACATAAATCACCTGATGGCAAAAGGTTGCATGGTCCTTGGACAGGGGAGGTAATAAATGAATTACTGAACAATGACACGCACCACCTGATGGCAAAAGGTTGCATGGTCCTTGGACAGGGTAGGTAATAAATGAATTACTGAACAATGACACACACCACCTGATGGCAAAAGGTTGCATGGTCCTTGGACAGGGGAGGTAATAAATGAATTCCTGACATTAATTGAACTCGATCGTATTAGAATATCGGTAAATAAGTGCAAAGTAATATATACTCCATAAGATTGGCCGCATTAGATAGGGTGGCTCTTGGACCTATTCTTCTTAGATGGTATATTCTGTTATCTTCCATTTTAATTTGTCTAAATTCCATCTTTGTACCTGAAAAGAAATAAAAAATGAATATGAATAAACACATTTAACATTTCAACAGTTCTCTAAATGAAAATTAGAAGTTACTGGTCCAAATTAAATTCTTGAATTTATATCTAATATAGTTCTAAATAAAAACTGAAAAATTTACTGGTCCGAACAAAATCTTACAGCTCTTGGGCCGGAGGACCGGTGTTCATCGTGAGGACTGTTTCAATAAGCAAGAATCCAAAGTGATCAGGAAGCATTGAAAATGTTCTGATTACAAGCTATATTAAGGTTGCACCTTATAAATTTTGTCTTATGTTTTTCTTTTTGCGAAACAGTAACATCTAACATCATCCCGTATGGGGTCACATCAGGGTTAATATATTCAACCAACCAATCAGCAATAAGCCTACCAAATCTTTAGGTATTGCAAAACCGATTACACGCCAACAGTTGTTGTCAGATTGGTCAATATATTTAAATATCTTGCATATGATTGGAGTTCACTCATTGGACGGTCAAAGAAAAATGAAAGGTTACATGATATGACCTCAAACTGGATATTTTTAGATGTTAGTGTATCGCCAATGAAAAATGAGAAACAACAAATATCTAATTTTTATCTAACATTATGTACGTTTTCCTTTGAAATTAACGAAAGTAGCCTGTCTGATACAAGGTGTCTGATACAAGATGTTGTATCACCACACTGTGGTGATAAAAGAATGGCACGACATTGCACGAGACGTTCTCTGCCGAACTGGTTTGTCATGACGTCATATCATTGGAATCCGGCGAAAAACACATCAATGTAGGCAACGTGAAGACATAGTATCAATATTTACGGCAACTGTAAGGTCCACATTTCCTTTTTAAAAGCGTTGTCGGATTGTACAGTGACACTGAAAGTGATTGAACAGTAATTTGACATTGGTGGAAGAACGGCAACAAATAACATGATGTCATTCACAAAATGTAGTCTTCCTGCGAGTATTGTAAAAAAAAAGGTTGTAAATATTAATTCGACCCTTGTTATTTGTTTAAAATTTGTTTTTATTGAAATGTTAGATAAACTTATTACATAAATAGTGTGTTGGTACAAGACTATGTATCAGGTCTTGCCTGTTGCGTGAACTAACCGCATCACAACTCGTCGCTATCGTGACTCGTAGTGATACTAGTTCACACAACAGGATCGACCTAATACATAGTCTTGTACCACCACACTATATATGTAATTGGTATTTATTAACATTGATCACAATGTTAACTAAAATCTTATTGCACTTTCGGTTTATGGTGTTTAACACCACTGTCAATAATATTTCAATTATATAGTGGTGGTCAGTTTTATATTGGTGGAGGAAACCGGAATACCTAGAGAAAACCACAGACCTGTCACAAGTCACTGACAAACTATCGCATAATGTTATATTGCCTGAGTGAGATTCAAACTCACAACGTTAGTGGTGATGGGTACTGATGGCATAGGTAGTTGTAATCCAACTACCATACGATCACGACCATAATGGCCCCTTATTGTACTTTATCTCCCATCTTCCAAATATGGCCAATGATAATAAACTTTCTTTCTAATTATATTTTGAAAAATATGTTATTTTCATTGATATTTGCATGAAATGTGATACTTTTGACCCCCTTAAAGGGAAATAACTCCTATAAAACATGAATTTAGATGGTTTGGTTTGGTTTATGGTGTTAAATGCCACTTTTAACAATATTTCACTTTTAATTGTGACTGTCAGTTTTATTGGTTGAGGAAACCAGAGGACCTGGAGAAAACCACTGACCTGTCACAAGTTACTGATAAACTTTATCACATTATATACAAATGTATATTATTTTTTTTAGAATCAAAGGCAGAAATATGCAAATGGTCTATTGTAAACTTACATATATTTTAGCAAGACATAAACAACACATCATGGACATAGTGATCAATTATTTCTTTTCAAAATCCTTGCAATATTATTTTTTGCATGCTACATAGTATTCAAAACATGCAATGCCAGTGCATACAGGTAGTTGTTGTACTATATTCAGGCCATTTGAAATAATTTATGCAGGTCAGAGGTCAATGACCTTCTGTTGTTGACCTCAGACTTCCATGTTAGTTATAGATAGGACCTTTTGATATTCCATTGATTGATTGATTGATTGTTGCCTAATATCCAGCAGCATTATATTTCATGCACATGCAAGACTATAGCAGAGAGATTGGTCATGATTTGTTTATGAAATTGGTCATTTTTGCTTTTTTTGCTACCCAGTTGGATTATTGCAATATTCAAAGAGTGTCTGATCAAAGGTAGAATATATTTAAAAGATGAATTTTAATGCCTCAAGATTGTATCAGAAGTGGAAAAAGTTGCCAAATGTACTCAATATTTACAATGTTTTCAAGTTCAAAGGTACCTTTTCCACATTTCTCATTTAAATAATGCTATATAAATATGCTGGTGGTTCCTAGACTACACCATAAACATCAATGATCATGTTGTGCACTTTATATTTTTTTTTCAATTTTTGTACTTGAAAGTGACATGTCTGAATTCTATTAAAATGATGTTACATCATGAAAAACGAAAAAAAACTTTACAACTCATAATTAGTTTATGGTGTCTATGCGATTTTTTTTGTCATATCGAGTGCACCCTTTGATTTAAATTATACATGTAACTACACACATTAATTAATACTAGACATATGATTGGTACTTCAGTGATTGCTAACATCAGACTACTGTTCAATCATGCAAACAACATATTGCATTTTATTTAAATTTTCATTCTCAAATCACTCATTCGTGGACCTCCACGATATAACTGAAATATTGTTGAAAGTGGCGGTAAACACC
The DNA here is from genome assembly GCA_002080005.1 of Gigantidas platifrons. NCBI lineage: Eukaryota > Metazoa > Mollusca > Bivalvia > Mytilida > Modiolidae > Gigantidas > Gigantidas platifrons. The sequence continues at coordinate 313,007 of MJUT01001324.1, read as the reverse complement.
ATGAACCCAACCTCATTCGTGGATCAGCTTCCGATATGTACGGACCGCGGGCTACGCTCCACCGTAATTTAGCGCCTCGCAGCCCCAAAAAATTAGTCCGTTCGTCACTAAATAGATCTATGTCGGGGTCCTATGGTAGCGATATCGTGGTAGTTAAAAAAAAATTAAATGGCAGCGAAAATTGGTTGAAATAGCACATGAATGCATTGCATCATAGAACACGCGGTGTCATAATACCGGTATAGGATCAGATCACAGTCGCTTGAATTTCAATGATTAAATAAAAAAAAATAATAATAAAAAAATATTGTATATATAGTATATAGGGGAAGTTGTGAAATGCATTTTTGCGCCAAAATGTAAACAATCGTCATTATGCCTAAACGGACGCAAAGTGGTACGCTTCGTGGATATTTTTCTACACTGGACATGTTTTTTTATACATCCATATTGTAAGAACCTTCATTCCGAGCATTTTACAAACGTATGGGCCATTTTTTCACTGACGTTCAGCCTCTGAGTTCGTTACAGTCGCCATAGTGGTACTCATCCGCAGTGAATGAAAAGTTTTCTAATTTCAGTCAACAATGGCAATTTTCAGGATCAGGACAAGACATCAAGGGACTCAAAATATCTAGCACATAGGTAAAGTTGTGTACCCCTACTTAAAATGTATGCAGAAGCAAGGTTTTGCTGTGTTTTTCTTACCATGAAACAAGTTGCAAAACATCTTCATCGAATTTTTGTGTCATTTTCATATTTTGCGCCATTTCAACTTTGCAGATTATCTCCCCTTATATTCGTACAAGCGAAACATTGAACAGTCAAATATTACTTTCTAAATTTCTCAAATGATCTAATTAATCGAGTAATATTCATATGAAGTACTTACCGCTAAATTTATGATTTTACAGATGCTTTGAAATATTATTTCTCATTCACTGATAATGAGTACCACTATGGCGACTGTAACGAACTCAGAGGCTGAACGTCAGTGAAAAAAATGACCCATACGTTTGTAAAATGCTCGGAATGAAGGTTCTTACAATACGGATGTATAAAAAAACATGTCCAGTGTAGAAAAATATCCACGAAGCGTACCACTTTGCGTCCGTTTAAGCATAATCAATGACGATTGTTTACATTTTGGCGCAAAAATGCATTTCACAACTTCCCCTATATATACTATATAATTATACAATATTTTTTTATTTTTTTTATTTAATAATTGAAATTCGACATTTATACATAGTGCGCTATACAAAATTATATAAAGTTTGTCAGTGACTTGCGGCAGGTCACTCCAGTTTCCCCCACCAATAAAACTGACCGCCACGATATCACAGGGCCTTGTCACTATCCACGTAAATATACTATCAATGCATAAACACAAACATTGATAGTATAATTTACGTGGATAGTGACAAGGCCCTGTGACGATATCACTGAAATATTTGTTGAAAGTGGCGCTTAACACCACAAGTTATGGCATAACCTAATTTATGACATTATGTGTACACTTCTTTAATAACCCTTACTACGCCCTTGTTTTGTTATTAATCATGTTATCATAAAACTAAATTTTCTACTTACTTATTACTATTTACGTCTCATTATTATTCACAATTTTGTCAATCCACTTCATCCTATTAATCTTCATTTTGTAATGTAGACCGCTTGATGTTCGGAAGATCTCAAACCGAAATCGAAAGTAGAACGTTTACAGGAAATCATCTATTTATATTAGATAACGGTAACACGTTACACCAATGCTACATATGACTCACATATACAGAATGCATGTATTTTATATGTACTGGTATTTACTGTCTAGGGTTAAATGTGAATAAAAACATTTGCTTTGTGTACACATAGTACATATTTGTTTGCATCATAAATGTTAGACGCACTTGCAGGTACTCCGTCTGCATGTGTCCCCGTTGTGGGACAGGGGTAGTTCTGAATAAATATATATACACAACGAAAAAAGTTAAGCACCACCATGTTTTTTTTAAATGACAAATGATACAAGTATCACGAGATTACGGACTAGATAATGTCAAGAACGCAATGGTGACTTGTTAGGACATTACATTGGCTGTAAGAAACCACCAAAAAAAATCAAGATAAATGTTAATTTAATGAGTATTTAATCTTAATTACACAAGGCCAGTTTTTGCAGTAAAACATGTCCATTTTAAGTATTGACATTCATAGTTCAAAAAGCACGATAAGATTGTCATTTCACTTTCAAAACGTCACTTATGAATCACTTGACGACATCTATTGTTCAAAGTTCAGTACCGGGTGCAGTGATTGGGATTACCACCCGCCCCGCGCCATAGTCCCATTACCCGACGAAATGTCGCATTTCCACATAAAAACTCCGCGCCATTGGTGCGCATTCGTTTTCTGATGAAGTCAGACGTACAATGTACATACAGCCGAACCGTTCTGTTAAGACTGCACGCACGTGAAAAAAAATTAATCCCAATCACTGTATCTAATTTATAGTTTAGTTTTTATTTCAAAATATCTGTGAAAGTTCAACCAGGGGATGTCATAGGGAAAGGGGATGGAATCAGAAAATAGTGATGCTAGAAAATGGCTGATTTTACCATTCGATATATCTCTGGATTTTAGAATAAATAACGAAATTCTCGTCTAGTTCGCGTATATCGAGAAACTTTTCATTGGATAATTTTTGTGACGTATTTGAAGTGTGTATGCAAATTTAGAATGTACCTAAATAAGTCGGAAAATACCGAAGTATAATTGTAAAATACGGAAAATATCGAAGGAAATTCTGCAATATATTTATAGGAAAGTGGGCGTTTCTATACACGTGGAACTGTTGTAGACCTGCATTTTTCTTAATGCTATGTCTGCATCCTTTTCATGAATAAAATGTTTTATACCTTATTTAGCATCACTGAATGAAACTGTTGTCATATATAAATGAATTGTAAAACTTCAAAATAGTTAGTCAAAATTGGTTCATGTGTGTAAGTACATGTATATTATTTTGTATTCACAGATTTAGTTTTTTCCATTTAAGTATATATTGTATTACATTTTCAACATGTAATTTTTGTTCTACTCTTAGCAGAGAAACAACAGTCTTTTCTATTTATTAGTTTAATATTTCATAAGTATTATTATTTGATTTATATGTAGTAACAGTATATTTTATTTTGTTTTAATTTGAACATGATGTAAATAATTTTCTCTCTGTTTTTTTAAGTTTCAAATATTTACTCTATCTTCAGTTTGTAATTACAGTTCAATTAAATACTTGTGCATTATGTAAAATATGTTTTATGTGATCTGATTGGCCTCATATTTAACTATTTATTGAGAAAAATAATTAAGACCATTTGACCTATTTAAGACAATATTCTGACACCCATCATATTTACTTTCATGTTCATCAATACAATTGTAACTGGTCAGTAAACTGTAAACAGCAGAAGAAAAAAGTAAGTAGCATATATATTAGTTTTCACTATTAGGTGTTTGTAGATATTTTTCTTGTCATTCAGAAACCTCTTAGGGCATTTGTTATTGGAACATATAGCAGCAAACATAAAAAAAAGTCCAATGAGTAATGGTCATTAACCACCCAATTCTACCATCTTATCTATCAGTCAGTTAACCATTCACTGACCTTGCTATTGTACTGTCCATGTTTGTTGACATTAATTTTTGTGATCATATATTTGTTTTTTTTAATGGAAATGAATATATGTGCCGATTTTTTATTATTTACATACTATATTGTTGTTGGTGATCAAATTTTCAATAGGGGAAATTTGGGATAGATCCCTATATGTTGTTTTACCCTGCCCCATTTTTGTATGGGATCAAACCCAGCACTTGCACTACCATCAGCATGGTCTATTTTTTTGTATTAAAACATTTGGGTTCAGATACTTTTTGTTTTGTCGATACTGGTGGAATTGTTAACCATCACTGTTGATTATCTTTCTGTTCATACAATCTTGAGAAACTGAAAGATGCATTGATATTGGAAATAGTACAGTGTGTAGAGCTTGCTAATATTAATGCATACCATCAATAATACTAAATGTTATCAAGGTGTTAATTTGATCAGCAGTACCAAATTATTATCGTTTAAGCATTATGTACCAATTTATCATCATACATTTTGTATGCTAAACTGAAGAAACATTTGTTGATGAGGGAAAATTAACCAGAGTATATTAAAACCAAGTGTGGAGAGAGTATTGT
>MJUT01001324.1:271244-288295 GCA_002080005.1 Gigantidas platifrons | reverse complement strand
CGAGAATGTTGGCGGGTCGCCTCTGACAGAGGATTGTATCACACAGACACGCGTTTCTGTCTGTGGGAATGTCAAATAAAAACTACAAATTCTTTGTTTCCTATCAAGGGCCCACGAGTGTTGAACAGTTGATAACTGAATGGATAGCCGGGGCCCATCATGCAAAACCTAAGGGTAAATTTATCGTATGGTCGTATCAAGGGTTATGTCTGTCTAGGATCGGATTATCGAAGAGGTGTCGGTCATATTTCAACTCAAAATTCAACAAAGCATGAATACAATTTAAAAGTTAAAAAATATATTTAAAATATTTTTACCTAATTTGTTATTTCTTTATCCTGTCTGATCCTTTTGTTTTCTAGTTAACTTTGTCAGCATCATTTATCGGTCTGTCAAAATATTAATAGATATTCCAAGGATTGTCCTTCCACTTACGGAAAATCTGCATTTATGAGTTAAAAAAAATCGTGTCTGGGATCAATATTATCCCATGTATTATAGTTTGGTTAACTTTAAGGGGATCCTTTTCATTATAAGGGGGTCGTCGTGGTCGTGATCATATGGTAGCTGGATTTACAACTACCTGTGCAATCAGTGCCTATCACCACTCAAAAGTGCCGGGTTTAGATAAAGAGGGCCCTAGGCTTCTCCACTTATGAGGTCCCTCCCAATCTCCCACCCTAACGACTGCAAGGAAAATTATTGAAAGGTTGCTTAGAGTCTACAGTTCGTTATGACATCATATGTAAGAAAGATCTAACGTCTATGACAGTATCAAAAATAGTATATGCCTTTACCGGAGGCCTCCTAGATTTTCAGCCTGCCAAGCCTATAGATAAATTCGACACTGCGCTAAATTGTGAGTTCGAACCCCGTTCATGGCGAAGTGTACTTGATACAACATTATGTGATAAAGATTGTCACTGACTTGCGGAAAGTCGGTGGTTTTCTCCCTCTCCTCCGGTTTCCTCCACCAATAAAACTGACCTCGACGATATAGCTGAAATATTGTTGAAAGTGGCGTTAAGCATCATAAACCAATGAAACCAACCTTTTCATTATAATATATATTCTAATATCTTATTGGTTGCATCATTTTGGTTCGAAAATCAGGAGGGAAAAAAACATTGCGTGAATGCGGACCTCAAAGAAGACACTTATTTTTTGGTGGCTCAATGAGTAAGTAGTTGGATTATCAAACAACTCATAAAAGCCTATCACCAATACTGCATGGGTTCGCGCCAGGCTTTGTAAATTACAAAAAGGGTGCACTCGACTCGCAGCCGAAAGTGATAAAGTTTACCAGTTGCTTGCCCATGGTCGGTGGTTCTCTCCGAGTACTCCGGCTTCTTCCACCACTAAAACTGGTCGCCATGATATAGCTGAAATATTGTTGAAAGTGGCGTTATACACAATATATCAAATCAAATCAAATCTTATTTTTTTGTTTATAAATTCACTAATTAGAATTGGTTGTTTGGTTGGTTGGTTTTATGGTATTTAACGCCACTTTCAACAATATTTCAGTTATATCGTGGAGGCCAGTTTTATTGGCGGAGAAAACCGGAAGACCCGGAGAAAACCACCGACCTGTGGCAATTCACTGATAAACTTTATCACATAATATTCTATAGTACACATCGTCTGAGAGGGGTTCGAACTCACAACGCTAGTGGTGATAGGCACTGATTGCATAAATCCATACAATCACGACCACGACGGCCCCTAGAATTGATTGAAGAAAAAAGTGTAAGTTTGACAGGATGACTGGGCATGCAGGCTAACCTCAACGTAGAGTATGTTTTCCCATGATAAACTTATAAATCACATGGATAAATACACGTATTGTAACATTTGTTGAGGTAGAACGAAGGACGATAATAACAAACGTCCAACAAATATCCCGGGGCTGTGGTAACGTCGAACATAATTTATTCAATCAAAAATCATTTGTTATCCCATAAACATGGATGCTTCTATGGGATATGTGCGTCGGTTGTCATCTACAGGAGATATTTTTAATGCATTTGACCTCGCCAATGCAGAAATAGAAAAAGACGACCAGGTAAGATAATTAAAAATTACATTTTCAAACAATATTTATAAACATTGACAACATAGTCTAATAAATATATACTATTCATTTTGCATGTAATTTGTCACAAAAAGAATGATTAATTATTGTTAAGCTTTTTTGTCACCTATTCAGTAATGACAGTGTCATGGATGCGATTCATGTTTATGAAGGGATATCAGGGGGGTGAATGTACGTCATAATTGGAAACCATTTTGTTCCGCTTGAACGTTTACAAGTTTTTACTTATAGCATTAGGACGGGTGGTTTGCTACGTCACACGCACGGATACTTGAACATCGCCTCGAGGTAGGTTTATGCAGTTGTACAATTTAAAAAAAGGAAAACTAACAAAACCAAGTAATTCACCGAAGGGCCCACATATCAGACTTCATTGTTAGCATACATTCATTGCGTGGAAACCCGTCAGTTTTGCAAACACTTTTGTACAGTTAAATGGGTTTTGTGTGAACGGTATCCTTGCCCGGAATTTTAACAGTACAGAAGTGTTTGCAAAAACTGACGGGTTTCCACGCAATGAATGTATGCTGATATGTGGGCCCTTCGGTGAACTACTTGGTTTTGTTAGTTTTCCTTTTTTTAAATTGTACAACTGCATAAACCTACCTCGAGGCGATGTTCAAGTATCCGTGCGTGTGACGTAGCAAATTACCACCCGTGATTAGTTATTGTAAGGATAACATTAAATGTGATAGCTGCGTCAAATGACCCTAAATGTCCGGTGTGTCCATCGTTCAAAAATATGTTCTCAAACTCTCAAACACTTCAACAATGTTATTTCGGCCACCTGTAACGAAAACGTTGTCGAAGTGCTTGAGAGTTTGACAACAAGTTTTTGAACGATGGACACACCATTGTTTAGCGGACATTTAGGGACATTTGATGCACTATCACATTTAATATTATCTTTACAATAACTAATGCTATACTGGTCAACAGAAGAAACGATACAAAGATTTCTTTTTAAATATATTTTTATGTTAAAACCAAAACAATTGTTTATTATCATTTACGTCAATGTTTGCGTGAAACGCATTTATTCTCACAAAAAATAACATTCTGTTCCGTTACGGAAAAATTCCGGAAAGTCAATTTTCCGTCCCATGATCGAGTTTGCGATGATCGAATTAGGCATTTAAATCACATGCGGTCATTAATTGTCCTGTCAACAAAAGTAAACAACTTGTCATTCTGAAAATTTGAATTTTCACACAAGAACGTCGATGCCACAGCTCCGTCGAAATGACCGTGATCGAGCGGTGGGTATGGTTCAGGCTGGAATTACTCACCAGGCCGTTGCAGACCACTTAAATGTGTCTAGAATAACAATTCCAAGGCTAATGATTCGTCTTCGACAAACAGGTAGGACGAATGACAGACCCCGTAACGACAGGCCGCGTGTGACGTCACAACGTCGAGACAGATAATTACGCCTTATTCACCTCCGGAACCGTATGATAACGGCTGATGACATTGCCCGTATAACACCTGGTCTAGCAAACGTCCGAATTTCGGGTCAGACTGGTCGCAGAAGACTACGTGAATCTGAACTCCGAGTTAGGCGTCCGGTGGTAGGACCAATCCTTAAACAATGCCATAGGACCGCGAGACTAGCAGCCTGGGCTCGTGCACGCCGTCGTTGGAGGCTCACACCTGGCAACACATCCTTTTTAGTGATGAAACCCGATTTTCACTTCGTTTTATCGATGGACGTTATCGTGTGTACCGCAGACGTGAGGAACGTTTAAATACCGACCGGTGTGTGTACGAGTCCGACCGTTTTGGAGACGGAAGTGTTATGGTCTGGGCTGGAATTTGTCACGATGGTCGCACTTAGCTCAAAATTGTTCAAGGAACATTGAATGCCGTAAAATACAGTGACGATATTCTTGATCCTGTCGTTTTACCCTTTCTGCAACAGCGAAACTTTAATCACGTCTTTCAATATGACAATGCAAGATGTCACATGGCTCGTGTTTGTCAAGACTTTCTGAACCAGAATCACATCCGTGTCCGGATCTGTCACCAATAGGAATCATTCACCGCTTCTCCCGTTTGGTGACGCTACTGTTCCATAAGTGGTTAATTGTGCGTTTGAATCACAAAGACGCTTGTATCTTAACGTTAACCTAATGNTCAGGCAAAGACTTAAAATACTTAAATATCGTATTTTCTTCGACCAAAAGGGCTACTTGTTCAAATAATTGGATTATAACACCGACATACAAACCACGCAGCAATAATATTGTTTTTCAGCTACGGGCAGCATAGTTTTCAGTTACGGGCAGCCGTGGTTTTTTTTAAACATGAGTTACCTGCATCATAAGAGATTCGAGAAATGCGAATTAATAAAAAACCAATAGGGTTTAAGACATGTCCATGGTCATTATAAATTATTGGATATAACTCTTATTGATGGGAAACACTTGATAATGCAATTTAGACTATCTCCTATCAGCAAATCAATGAATTAGATTTTACCAGAATCATCGTCCGCCATGTTGGGCTGACCGTAACTGCAGTTACGGGCATCGGCCAACCGCCAGTGAACATTGACAACATAGTCTAATAAATATATAATATTCATTTTGCATGTAATTTGTCACAAAAAGAATGATTATTTATTGTTAAGCTTTTTTGTCACCTATTCAGTAATGACAGTGTCATGGATGCGATTCATGTTTATGAAGGGATATCAGGGGGGTGAATGTACGTCATAATTGGAAACCATTTTCTTCCGCTTTAACGTAAGTTTTTACTTATAGCATTAGCACGGGTGGTTTGCTACGTCACACGCACGGATACTTGAACATCGCCTCGAGGTACGTTTATGCAGTTGTACAATTTAAAAAAAGGAAAATTACCACCCGTGATTAGTTATTGTAAGGATAACATTAAATGTGATAGCTGCGTCAAATGCCCCTAAATGTCCGGTGTGTCCATCGTTCAAAAACATGTTCTCAAACTCTGAAACACTTCAACAATGTTATTTCGGCCACCTGTAAATAACATTTGATGCACTATCACATTTAATATTATCTTTACAATAACTAATGCTATACTGGTCAACAAAAGAAACGATACAAAGATTTTTTTTAAAATATATTTTTATGTTAAAACCAAAACAATTGTTTAATATGAGTAGGCATGGCCTATAGAGAGGACTTTAGTATTTGAAATTAAGTGATACTATAAGAATAAAAAATATTGACACATTAGATGGACAGCAACGAAATCTAGCCTTCTAGGTAATACTGGACCAGAAAGATGCACAAGTGCATGCATTCCTAACAGCGATTACATGTAGGATTAACATTTTAATAATGGGACATTTTCTATTGACATTCAGAATTTCTATGGGCCATTCTTTAACATTCTTTGTAAATATTTCTGATTTCAATGGGACATTTTCAGGTGGAATATGTGATAAATGGCACATGGCCCCCTCTGATCCCAATCACTGCTAACAACTCAAACTTTCCAGTCTGGAGATACAGAGTAGAACATTTCTTCAGAAAGTCGAAATATAAATCAGGGGATCATCTGAACGAGTTTAGTCAAACACATTTTCCTTCATAAACTTGACATGGCAAGACCCAAATTACATTGACTTTTTCAAATTCGTTAAATGTTTAAAGTCATCTTCTAAGTAAGTTCTACCTACTTTATCGTAAATTACTTCTTCTACATCCGCCGTTGATATGTTATAAAACGTTGACTTGATCGAGGGTGCAAGACAAATCGGCATTTGGTTTCGATCCCGGTTTCCATCATCCATGTTTGTTTAAGAACTACTGCACTGCTTTCAAATTAATCCATATGTTATCGAATAAAAATATTAACACACGCATTTTCAAATACATAATCAAGGATAATCCTTGACATAATGTACCATCCACGATTTTTAAGTACAAAGTAGGAAATATTACGAAATCAGAAAATAATTTGTGACAGTGGAGTGATACGTCATACGAGTAGCTGCGGAACAGTAGCCCTTTATGGTCCCTTTTTTTTCAGTTGCCAAATAGATGTATTATTTTAATTTCCTGAATAAAATAAAATATTTAAATTTTTTAAAACAAAACAAAGTTGCTATTGTTATTATTTTTTTATGACAGTAGATACTTTCGGATTTAAGCTGGCTTACACATCCGGGCAGCATGGTGCCCCAATTCTCGTAACCCGAATAATCCAGTCGTTATATTACTCTCCCGCTGGTCGCTACATTAACCAGCGATAGTGCCGATAGAGGGCGCAGTATTATTCGAGTTACAATTCTCGTAGATATATAGACGCGAGAGCGACGCGAGAAATTGAGCATTCGTGGTATGGTCTTCGTGGGGGGTCTACCGACACGTTCTACAGTAATGAGGACTAAAGTCCTCTATTATCATTTACGTCAATGTTTGCGTCAAACGCGTTTATTCTCACAAAAAATAACATTCTGTTCCGTTACGGAAAAATTCCGGAAAGTCAATTTTCCGTCCAATGATCGAGTTTGCGATGATCGAATTAGGCATTTAAATCACATGCGGTCATTAATTGTCTTGTCAACAAATGTAAGCAACTTGCCATTCTGAAAATTTTCACACAAGAACGTCGTTGCCACAGCTCCGTCGAAATGACCGTGATCGAGCGGTGGGTATGGTTCAGGCTGGAATTACTCACCAGGCCGTTGCAGACCACTTAAATGTGTCTAGAATAACAATTCCAAGGCTAATGATTCGTCTTCGACAAATAGATAGGACGAATGACAGACCCCGTAACGGCAGGCCGCGTGTGACGTCACAACGTCAAGACAGATATTTACGCCTTATTCACCTCCGGAACCATATGATAACGGCTGATGACATTGCCCGTAGAACACCTGGTCTAGCAACCGTCCGAATTTTGGGTCAGACTGTTCGCAGAAGACTACGTGAATCTGGACTCCGAGTTAGGCGTCCGGTGGGAGGTCCAATCCTTAAACAACGCCATAGGACCGCGATACTAGCAGCCTGGGCTCGTACACGCCGTCGTTGGAGGCTCACACCTGGCAACACATCCTTTTTATTGATGAAACCCGATTTTCACTTCGTTTTATCGATAGAGGTTATCGTGTGTAACGCAGTCGTGAGGAACGTTTTACGGACCAATGTGTGTACGAGTCCGACCGTTTTGGAGACGGAAGTGTTATGGTCTGGGCTGGAATTTGTCATGATGGTCGTTACTTAGTTACTTAGTCCTCTTCGTACATATTTGCACATGAGGCCATCACCATCGTCCTCTCCATAGCTGTCGGTCTTGTGCCTTTCTTTCCGCCTCTCCCCAAGTCATTCCCAGATTTCTCAATTCTCCCTCTACTGTGCCTCGCCATGTTTCTTTTGGTCTTCCTGATGGTCGTACTTAGCTCAAATTGTTCAAGGAACATTGAATGCCGTAAAATACAGTGACGATATTCTTGATCCTGTCGTTTTTCCCTTTCTGCAACAGCAAAACTTAGATCACGTCTTTCAACATGACAATACAAGATGTCATATGGCTCGTGTTTGTCAAGACTTTCTGAACCAGAATCACATCCGTGTCCTTCCTTGTCCGGATCTGTCACCAATTGAACAGTTATCAGATGAACTTGGTAGACGTGTTCGCCACCATCAAAATCCACCATAAACACTACAGGATCTGCGTGACACACTTGTGTACGAGTGGAACAACATCCCACAAACCTTTATCCAACGATTGATAGGTTCTATACGTCGGAGATGCGAAGCTGTCGCTGCTGCAAGAGGTGGTCATACACGCTACTGAACTCCGCAAACCTCCATACTGCATAACAATTTCTGTCTGTCCATGATTTGTTCTGATAATGATGTTAAGAAATTTTGTTGATATTGCCTTATTTGCTATGCGCATATGAATCTCAATTATACGATTTTTGTCGATTTTTTAGATTCATATGTAAAAATTATTGAGCATCAACCCCTTGTATCGTTTCTTTTGTTGACTAGTATATAAGTAAAACTAATCTTCAAGCGGCACAAAATGGCTTCCAATGATAACGTACATTCACCCCCTTGATAAGGCGTGATGTCAAACGCCCCAATTACATTAATAGTATTTACACTGAGGTGTTCACACGGAATAGCATGATTACAAGTGATTGTACAAGTAGAAACATATATATCAAAGTTTTCCTTTTATATTAACCAATAGAAAATGGCGGGGTTTTTTTATGAAATTTTGCAATATGTAGTTAGATTTCCAAAGATTCAGGATTGGATTCAACTAAATAAAAATTGTGGAACACAAACTGTGATGACGTAGGGGGTTCGAAATTGTCTAATGGCCAATATTCACAGAAGTAAACGAGTAAATTTAAATATTTTACCTAAAAATAAAACAGCAAAAATGAATAACCAAATTCAAACATATCTACGCAGAATTCAAAAATTCACTGAACTGGACAAAGAATATAGTCAAACACAAGTTCTCAATATATAGTAAACAAAATACCAAAGAGAGTAAAAAATAGTAACATAATAGTTATGTTCACCACTCTGCTTCCCACATAGACGGCTAAGATCTGGTAACGTAGCCGCAGGACGATTTATTCCACCATTTGCAAATTATAATAATCAGAAATCTGTTTTCCAAAGATATAAGAAATATATTCTATAAATTCTAATTATAAATTTCACAATTACTTCATGTGGACATTTATTTAACAAACAAAAATGGTAGTTCACTAAACAGCAAATAAAAACTTCAGAATAACGGTCACAAAATACTTCTGATTTTCTGGAACGGACTATAGAACAATGACACTTCTATTCAATCTCCGCTTATCCAAAAATTGTGGAACGACTTCCGCACATTGAAGCGGATTTAAGATTTACGACACTGTTGTATTTACATCAAGCCAATGAAACAGACAACAGAATAACATTCCTGACGCTTCTGAACTTCCAGACGACTTCAAAACGAATACAGACGTTATCATACGGACTCCGACAGCAAGCTATTCATTGTAACTTTACAACACCATAACGATTTTCTAGAATGATAGGACGTATATAATTAAACCCGGTCCTGACCGGACTGTCTACTTAAACATCATAAAATAAATCTCCTAAATATCCGTAGAGGGCAAAATGACACCTGAAATATATATAAGAACCCCAAATTTACCAAACACGAATAATTTAATAAACCACGCCAATACTGAACCAACTGCCATTAATGAACCAATTTCACCAAGGAAATTTCCGAGAATAAAACAAAATTCTCCTTACCTGGGTTATACAAATTTAGGTATATCCGATTCAATGTCCTGTACTGACAATCCCGAATCACATTAAGTAATAATTAATGAAAATAAACATGGTTAAAAGAAGTTCGTCACACATATATTTCGGGTTTTTCTGTGAAATTTGTCATTCAACCATTTATACCGATTTTGCATAATTTGAGAAAAAAAATCATCTTAACAGCTTCTCCTCAGAATTTTGAGCTGAAATGATCTTTGATCCAAGATAAGTGGCATTACTATTAGCAGAAATTTCAAATGGCAAAACAAAAAAGAATCAGCTGAATTATTTAGTTGAAATTTAGAAGTCAAATTGAAAAGCAGATGAGCGCTTGCAGACTCCTAGGAGACTGTAGTTTTCAAAAATGCATTCTTCTCATCCTTCCAAATATATGATTTGTAATTCTACCAAATTATTAGAAATCAAGTAAAAATAAATTGTATGGCAAACATACGATGTATCAACAATATTTTCAGGGAATCGTAATTCGTCTGAGTAAGAAGAAGGACCAACTACAACAACGTAGAAAATCTTCCGTCGTTGATCTTCAAGAAATAAAAATATCCAGAAAACCTTCTTCTGTAGTCGAGGAACAACCACAAGAACAAGATGAATCAAACAATAAGAAAGACGTTGAGATTGAAGATGAGGACTGGAAACTTTTGTATAAAGTCGGTGATAACCCTCCTATCTATATGACTTTCTTGTTTGCATTACAGGTAATTTGAACTGGAATAAACTTCCATATCTGACATTATATAATAACATATCATATACATTTGGTTCTGGAGCAGTCGTGGTAGTGATCGTATGGTAGTTGGATTTATGACTATCTGTGCAATCAGTGCCTATCACCACTAAAGTTGTGGATTCGAACCCCGTTCATCATGAGGTGTAGTCGGTACAACATTATGTGATAAAGTTTGTCAGTAACTTGCGACAGGTCGGTGGTTTTCTCCGGGTACTCCGGTTTCCTCCACCAATAAAACTGACCGCCACGATATAACTGAAATATTGTTGAAAGTGGCGTTAAACACAATAAACCAAGCCAAGCTAAATTTGATTCTGATTCCTTGAACAAACAATTGCGGTATGGGTGGTACACAATGTTCAATTTTGTTTTAAATCTTGACAAATTTTCTACCGACCTTTGCGATTTCTTGTCTAATTTTGTCTAGTTGTCTCTTGGATATCAAGCTAAAATACGACAATGCAAGGATTCAATTTCTGTAAATTTGTGGTACAAGAAAAATCTGAAAATACCAAAGGGATAATCTGAAACCCTATTATATCGAAGGACACGATGCAGTGGCGTAATGAAAATACACAAAACAACAAACAATGGTACACAATACTCAACACACAGCTCAGGAATGAGCAACAAAAACCAGACTAAAATGAGGGGTGTACCCAGGTACCCCGGGATTATATAATCCGTTCCTGTTCAGGTAGTTGCACTCGCCGTATTACTGTTAATGACACGAACATCTAGTACACGTAAACAGGGATCGTCGCGACCGTGATCGTATGTTAGTTGGATTTACAACTACCTATGCAATCGGTGCATCACCACTGATGTTGTGGGTTCGAGTACCGCTCAGGGCGAGGAGCACAACATTATGTGATAAAGTTTGTCAGTGACTTGCGGCAGGTCAGTGGTGTTCTCCGGATGATCCGGTTTCCTCCACTAATAAAACTGACCGCCACGATATAACTGAAATATTGTTGAAAGTGGCGTTAAAACACGATAAAACCTATTAAAACACAAACACGTAAACAAATACAAATATATATTCTTTGTCTTGTGTACCTTATGTTTCCAGTTTCTCAGGATTGTCCATTCTTGACTTGTCCCTTCGGTATTCTCTAATGTTTATCTATCAAACGTTTCAGCAAACCTTGATGAGTTTACCATTTTGTGTTATGTCAGCCATAATGGTTGCCCAATCCGTATGTGCAGAGCATGACAACGATTTAAAAACAGAACTTTTGTCCACCACCATATTATTGTCTGCTGTTTGTACATTTCTACAGACGACATTCGGAGTAAGGTTAGTTTAATTACAATTATTTCTCTAATATATATAAGCATTCACTAAAATAAACAAGCAGCAATAGAATTTCCAGATATATATGGTGTTACTGCGATTGTGGTAGACTTCTAGTTTATTGAGAAAGAGATTTGATTTTTGTAATATTAGCTTATAACATGAAATACATGAGTAATTGGTTTTAGCTGTATTTTTTTTTATTATTATTATTGAACAAGTTATTATCTTTTATCAGTACGTTTAAAAAAAAAAAACACACAAAAATAAAGTTCAAGTCAACTAAAGCCAGAGAAAGTCAAATGCACAAAATTATAAAATTGCATTACACATTACCTGAACTTAACACTTTAAAGTTTTGATATTCTAGGCTACCTGTATACCAGGGCCCCACCCCAGCCTACATCGTGCCGATCTTAGTATTATCTGGTCTACCAGACTGGAAGTGTCCAGCAATTGGTAATATAATCATCTTCAATACAACAACAGGTAAATTAATTAAGAAAAACATATTATATTTTGTATAGGTAAGTGAGTCTTTATTAGTTTTATGAAGGATTGGTTTGGTTATGGTATTTAACGCCACTTTCAACAATATTTCAGTTATATCGTTATAGTCAGTTTTCTTGGTGGAGAGAACCGTAGTACCCAGTGAAAACTACCGAATTCACTGACAAACTTTATATCATAATGTTGTATCGAGTACACCTCGCATGTGCAGGATTCGAACTCACAACGTTAGTGGTGATAGGCACTGATTGTTGTAAATCCAACTACCATATGATCGTGACCACGACGGCCCCTGCTTAAGGAAGGAAGCATATTGCCTTTTAAAATGATTGATTGATTGATTGATTGATTGATTGATTGATTGATTGATTGATTGATTGATTGATTGATTGATTGATTGATTGATTGATTGATTGATTGATTGATTGATTGATTGATTGATTGACGCCAATTCAGCAATTTTTCAGCTATATTATGGCGAGAACAAGTTAATTTTCAGTGAGATGATGATCAGGTCCGCTTTGTACTAGACCAGCACGCTTAGTTGGATTTTTATAGTGCTAGCTCATTGAAACAACAGTCCGCTGATAGACATGTGACCCCAATCGGACACATTATTCTGATTCCGAGCCAACCAGTCTTTGTTCTTTCCCCTTAATGCTGTGGGATTAGCGGAGAAGCAACACATACAACTTTTATAGTCTTTGGTTTGAACCGATCGGGACTAACCATTACACCGTCGATGAGGTTTTGAACTTTTGACCTTCAGGTTTCCACTTCAGTAAACTAAAACGACAGTTTTAATGGATTCGGAATATAAAATCTCAAATGTATGTGTTCGATTGAATTGAAATGTTAATTATCTACAGATGAATGTTATAGAGGCTAGACTGATTTTCTTGTATTTTGTTTATTTATTATATAATGGGGTGCGTGGCAGTAATTTCGAAGCATCACCTAACGTTTTATATAATCTAATGAAATGAATGTCAAAACCTAGTTCCAGATGGATGAACATACAAATACATGTAACAGTCAGTAGTCGGTGATACATTTATAACCTAAATGTGTATTTATAGATCGGTAACATGTTTTCGTCATTCGTAACTGAAATATTGTTCACTTAAAAAAATCATCAATATTTATTTACATTTGCATGCTGTTATTGTATAATATATATATATATATATATATCAGAAGCCTAGGAATTATTAGGAAAGAGTGTGTGGGGTGGGGTTTGGGGGGACAAACTTTAAGAATGGACAGGAAAAGGGGTGGGGGAATATTTGAAAGTGGACCGGAAAATGGAATGATGTGCAGGCTTCAGGAGACCAAGAAAGAAGGCACGCAAAAAAGTCATTTGGCCGAAATCATACCCTTTCTAAACTGCATATGTTTTGCTTCCATATTGCTAATTCAGCCTTTTCTGAATGCCATTTAAACAAGTGTGAGTGTTGGGGGTGGGGTGGGGTGGGCATTTTTTAAAGTGGGTGAGGGGGGGGGGCTGTCACCGGCTCCTACACCCATGTATTATAGCGGACACGATTGTGAATTACACAACCTGACAACAGCTTTTTAATTATCTAACACATACTAACAATGCCATGTTGAAACTGGCATCATAATATAGAAAAAGGATAGACGTTTTCGAAATAATTATTAGTGTATATGCAGTTCACCTTTATTACATTTCGGGGTCCGGGTAGCTCAATGAGTTAGGTCGTTGGATCTAACAACTCATACAAGCCTATCACCAATACGGCATGGGTTCGTACCCAGCTTTGTAAATTACAAAAAAGGATGCACTCGATTCGCAGCCGCAAGTGATAAAGTTTACCAGTTGCTTGCCCATGGTCGATGGTTCTCTCTGGGTACTCCGGCTTCCTCCACCACTAAAACTGGTCGCCTTGATATAGCTGAAATATTGCTGAAAGTGGAGTTAAACACCAAAATTCAAATTCAAATTCTTTTATTACATTTGTAGGGTTGTAGTGACAATCATGTCGTCGGTTCTTCTTTCATTACTTATCATCGGATTTGCAACAAGAGTAGCACGACGAGGCCCCTAGTGGAGCAGGAAATGAAAACCCTTCCGGAGCACTTGAGTTCTCCCCCGTTTTTTTGATAGGGTCCGTATTGCTGTGTGTATTGTTTTATAGATCATTGTTTGTCCTTTTGTCCTTTTTCATTTGGTCATTGTATAGTCTGTGCTTCGATTTAATGTACGTCTTCTGGTCACCCTTTGATATCTTCAATCCTTTCCCGTTCACTCCTTAGACATTTGATCGTCCTGAATATAGCTGAAAAATTGCTCGCAGGACGTTAAACACCAAATCAATCAATCAATCAACCTTAGACATTTGGAATATATCCTTTGTTTGGATAACTCAATGTAAATATTTGATCCATTCGTAGTAGATTTCAGCTTAATTAAGTTATTATTTATCCTTATTTTTATTGATCCTAAAAGGGTGTGTTCTATTTGATTATTTTCATGGTAACATTTTATTTCTTGTAGGGACAAATTTTACAACTGACGAATTAGATATTACAGGTTATCGTGAAACTGTTGCCATACCAAAACTCAGAGCGGTAAATACAAATATTAATTTATTTTAGAAAATGTGCAAATCTGTTTTTAACATAGCTTCGAAACGCTCAGAAATTTGTTCTTTAAATATATTGACGATTGTCAATGGACAAAAATGTCTGATATAATCATGTATATATGTAAAGACAGTACGAAGCTATATCTAAAGGTAAGCGCAGACCTTATATTCATAACGTTGATTTAACCATAAGGTTTGGTTTTTACTCTTGTATTTAAAACAAAACAGTGTTAGTTCGATATTTCTGGAAAATAAGCCATGATATTGGCTGCCATTGAAACCGGATTGTTTCAGTAAAAAATATCCTTAAACACATTCTGTGTTTCGTTCTCATCGGTAATTTGCCGCCGCTGCCCAATGACCCTAGAATTTAAGATTAACTATGTTTTTCCTGTTTATTTGGATTTGTTTTCCTAGAAACACTACAGCATTTTCAGTATTATGAAAAGTAATATCTGTCTGACTTGATTCGGCCTCTTGGTTTTCTTGATCCCAATAACGTTTAAATTATGTGGTTTATTGTCACTTTAAGGTCGAATACATCGTTCACTTAGATGAATAAAAAAAAATCCTGTTTAGTCCCCTTTGATTTTGCTTGCTTCCATAAATTCGTAAATTATTTTTTTCCAATCGTTTGACTACATATATAAAACGTACCCGATGAGCAATCAGTGCCTATCAGCTCTACAGTTGTGAGTTCGAATCGCTCTCATCTCGATGTATACTCGATAAAACATTATGTGATAAAGTTTGTCAGTGACTTGCGGCAGATCGGTGTTTTTCTCTGGTTAATCCGGTTTCCTCCACCAATAAAACCGTCTGCCACGATATAATTGAAATATCGTTTAAAGTGGCGTAAAACACCAAAACTCTAACACACACTGTCTCTCATACCTGATGAAGGTTATTCTAGAAGCGCTTCGTGCGTAGTACATTTGATATATATGTTGTTATTACGTAAATATATTACTTTTAGCAAAATATTATCATTAATAAAATCACATTGCAGCTGCACATCTCTTTACGCTATCAGTAAAGATAATGTCAACAAGGTTAGACTTGACACCGCACTTCAAACGTTTCAATAGTGCACGCTGAATCGAGCAAAGTAAATTGTTTGTGTCGGAAAAAGTCTCAATTGCTTTTAAATTACATTCTGAATATTGAGATCCAATCATAATGAAAGAAATAGCCAGAAGCGGAATAATAATGATAAATATTTTTATTTTATGATACATGTTTCAGTACACGTAATGGACTTTTTGATAAATTGGACCATTTTATTATACCACTCAACTGGAAATTTAGAAAGCGATGGGACAAATAATAATAAGTCTTATTCTTTCTTATTATTAAAACTTGACAAGTATTTAGCAATTTTTACACGTTATTATACTAAACTCAACCGCATCAGTGACGTAATGGTTCGAGTGCGATAGATCGTGGGTACGAGCCTTGATCTGGTCAAACCATAGACCATTCAATTGGTATTTATTGTTTCACGGCTGAGCACGCAACATTAAGGAGAAGGAGGAAAGACAGGTTGTCTCGGAATCAGAATAATGTGCCGGAGTAAGCCGACATGTGTGTCCATTGACTGTTGTTTCATTGAGCTAACACTATAAAAAATCAAACTAAGTATGTTAGAATAGTCAAGCACAAAGCGGGTCTTATTATCATCTCATTGTAAATTAACTTGTTCTCGCCATGATATAGCTGAAAAATTGGCGGTAAACTACACTAATTCACTCACTATTATAATACACACAATTTCACTATTTGCATATTTATTCAGTCTGTAACATGTTTAAGAACATACACTACGACGGTTGTGTGTATGGGGCAGGACAATCTTCTGAATAAACTCCATGTCCCTTGTAGCTGGTTAATCTTTGTTTTGAGTAGTTTTCATTTTATTTCATTTTCATAAGTTTGAAAGTTTCATCGTGTCTATGTGGACTATAACCCAAATGGTGATATTTTCCCATTTCTTATGTTCAAACAGACTTGAGATGAAACAAATCTCTTAATATTTTGGATATCCATGGTAACTATTTTGTTTTTTAAGTGTATCAGCTGCAATAAATCCTTTACAATTAACACAGGAAAACAGCGTTTTTGAAAGACTTAGTTACATCATTTTTTTTTAGTTCCTACTTGCAATGATTTTGCGCTTACAATGGAAGTTGATAAGGAATATGACGTGCTTGACAGGACTATGTAAACATCAACATAGACTGCATAGCTCATGAAAACGTAGATATCTAATTTAGTACACACGACGCGTTTCTGTGATCACTTTTATTAGGTATGTGTAACGTCGAAAGATTGGAAAGCCAAAGTATTTTAAAGTCTCTTCGAAGAATAAAACAAGTAGTCTTAAATAGGATAGCAAAAATTACCTTCTCTTACCTCTGCCTGAGGCAGGAGAACCCAAGTAATGTAAGTCTCTTACCTCTGCCTGAGGCAGGAGAACCCAAGTAATGTAAGTCTCTTACCTCTG
>MJUT01001324.1:242382-264405 GCA_002080005.1 Gigantidas platifrons | reverse complement strand
TTAACACTATAATAACATGGTGAGTTTAACACAATACAGAACGAACACCATGGTTTACACTATAACAACCTGAAGAGTTTAACACAATACAGAACGAACACCACGGTTAACACTATAATAACATGGTGAATTTAACACAATACAGAACGAACACCAGGGTTAACACTATAATAACATGGTGAGTTTAACACAATAACACATACATTAACACAATTATGTCGATGGTATAGGGATCTACTATGTTAGTTCGAATTAGCCAAGTCGTCGAGTCATCAGAGCAAATTTAGTAAGCAATTGCTCTAAACGGTTCATATTCTTATTTCGACTTGTCAAAGAATACGACTGACTGAGTTTGAAAAAAAAAACTGTTTCGACTATAAAACAAATTAAATGGTCAACATAATATCATATCCTGGTGAACTTACCACAACGGGTGCTGCTAATAGAGCTAGAACTGTGTACCCTTCTGGAGGACCTGAATTCATCCCCGAATTGTGTGGGGTTGGTGTTGGTTAATCTTTAGTTGTATGTGTAATGTTCTGTAGATCACTGTTATTCGTTTGGCCACTGAATTGTCTTTCTGTCTTTGAGTTAGCTCTTTTGATTACCCATTTGCTACTTTCAAACTTTCTAACGAATTTCTTGGTTATATAACTGAAATAGCTAGTGAGTTTATCATTTTGCATAACGGATTCGATGGTTAATTTACAGAATAAGAAAAAAATAGACACCGGTATTACTGATTTAGCTTATTGTGCAAAATAAAGATCATTAATCATGTATAATTGTTTTAGATAATAAAAACGCTTAATTCATTAATTAATTAGCTCGTTTTCCTGTGAGTTTGATTGGCATAGACTTAAAGTCTTGAAATCTAATAGATTTGCTTTTTAATTTTATAAATTAGTACTATTTTCTAATAATAATATAGTCAACTACTATTATTATATTTTATGCAAATCCTACATTTTCATTGGTTTACAAGAAGTTGAAATTTTATTCTGTCATCCTCTGAAGTGGGTGACAATTTGTTTGTCTGTCACCCTCTGGTTCACTCTATAATTGATGGTACCACATATGAAATCATGTGCTTCTGACAAAGTATGAAAACATGTTGTAATCTTAAGCTTGTCATGAAATAGATTGTTGTTAAAATTATCTGACGACATCAGACGGATAGGAATTTTTACTATTTATTTTGTTATTATGACACGCTAACAGTATACAGAATCAAAACATAATTTAAAAAGAGTTGAGAATGATTTCTCGGGGTTACAATATATGGTATTTATATAATGATAACATGAATTATTGATACCATGTTATTTTAAACTGTATGTAGTAAACGTGTAGCATTTTACATCATGAAAATGAAACGAGTCAGGGGGTTAGAGTTATGGTGTTTAAGGTCACTTGCAACAATATTTCAGTTATATCGCGGTGGTCAATTTAATTGGTGGAGGAAACCGCAGTACCAGGAGAAAACCACTGACCTGGCGCAAATCACTGACAAACTTTATAACACATGATGTTGTATCGAGTACACCTTGCCATGAGCGGGATTTGAACTCACAACGTTAGTAGTGTTATACACGATTTCCATAGGTACTTGTAAAGCCAACTATTATACGATCAGAACCACGACGCCTACTGAAACAGAGAGTACATAGACCAGAACCACGACGCCACTGAAATAGAGAGTACATATCTATAATGATGACAAATCCAATACAACAAAACAGTTCATTAACATCTCTATGAAAGTACACAAAAACATAGAAATTCTCCTATTGGCGTTAAGCAACAATCACTCACTATAATCTACATGCCAAGCCTATTGGTAGCGGTCACCATGGTTGAAATCGGAATGACTGCGTCGTGAACATTTGAAGTTTTACACAGTTTCCTTTCGTGTCCGTGTTGTGAGTAGAAGATTATTTGATAAATTTGTAAGTGTCTTGGTGCAAGTCGCTGATTTTCCCCAGGTGCTCTGTGTACATATTCTGCTAAAATGACTGCCAGGATGTAACTGAAATAGGTTGAAGATGAATTGGATCACATCTCCACCTAATCTTCGCTTTCACAAGATTTTGACTCTAGGTACATATTTCACACATTTATTTTTGCTGATTGCTTTAATATATTCGTATATCATTACCATTAATTTGAGTGCAGATAACATGTACATGACATGACTTGTGTTTTGTAGATCGTTGTCATTTCTTCTTCGATTTAAAAAATATGGATTCTGATTACCCCTTTGGTATCTTCAAATTCTTCTTCCTATACATATTTATAATGCTCACGCAATCTAAAACAAGCAAATTGTTACATGAACATGTTTATTTTAGGTCAGTTTGGAGGGTCTGGATTTAACACCGGGATATTTCTAGCTTTCTTTATTGCTACATTGTTATCGGTAATTGAATCCATAGCAGACTACTACGCATGTGCTAGATTGTCACATCTTCCGCCGCCTCCATTAGCAGCCATGAACAGGGGTATAATGATGGAAGGCTTCATGTCTATGATGGCCGGATTCTTTGGAGCAGGACATGCTACTACTACCTACAGTAATAACATCGGACTGATAGGAATGACGAGGGTATTTAAATAAGAACATTTCATTTAATAACAATAGGTCATTTCTTTTGTGAAGAAGGGGTCGTAGTGGTTGTAATCGTATGGTAGTTGGATTTATCACTACCTATGCAATCAATGCCTATTACCACTAATGTTGTGAGTTCGAATCCCACTCATATCGAGGTGTACTCTATACAACATTTTGTGATAAAGTTTGTCAGTGACTTACGGCAGGTTGGTGGTTTACTCTGGGCACTCCGGTTTCCCCCACCAATAAACCTGACCGCCACAATATAACTGAAATATTGTTGAAAATGGCGTTAACGTTAAATACCATATATCAAACCCAGGACCAAATATTTTCTGAAACGTACATGATTCCTCTATGTTCTGTCAAAATATCATGGAATGTTTAAAATCTTGCAGTGAAATGCCAGGCTATAGAAAACACATACTCTCAAAATAATCCTTATATATTTACCTTCAATTATAAATTTCAATTATTCCATTCCATGTAGAATTTTTCACAATACTACAAAGCGAAATGACACTTTTTTTCTTTAAAAGGAACTACTTATAGCTGTGTTTTAAATATATTGAATCTTATAGGTGGCAAGTAGACGTGTGTTCCAGGTATTAGCGATACAGTTAGTGATGTGTGCTATCATTGGAAAGTTGGGTGCAGTGTTTGTCACTATACCATATCCAGTATTAGGAGGTTCTGGAATCCTTAGTTTTGGTTTGTTTCTTGGCGTCATCATGTCGTATCTACAGTTTACAGACATGAATTCACCAAGAAATCTGGCTGTGGTTGGCGTAGCAATGTTAACTGGCTTGATGGTACCTAATTGGGTGAAAACAAATTCTGAAGTTATTAAAACAGGTTAGACAGCTCTGCAAATAGCAATATCTAAATTGAAAACGAATGATCAATGAAATACAACCTATAGCTGTATTTTATTTAAGTATTAATTAGTAATGTATACTATTTTTCTTTTTATCCCACTGAGGGATATGATCAGTATAAGTATAATGAAGAAAACTAAAATATACCACACTGTTCTAAACAGTTCCATAATTCAATCGAAAAATTTTTGAAAACAGAGGCAAAATCGATATATAAGAATCGTATATCCCTGACATATATACATGACCTCACTTTACTGGATTTGTACAGGCACTCCAATAAGAAAAGGTGCAGTTAAAATAGTTTTATGGACGAAAAACTTCCCCTCTTAGTGCAATGATGCCGCCATACAAATGTGCTTCGCTTGTAAGTAAAGTGCAAACAATTGAACACAAAAAGACCATGACATGTGGATTTGTAAATCCTGATTTGGGGCAGACAGACAAAAGTGGCGGGGTATAACCGGTTAATCACTGTGCTGATTGTATTTGTACATGGAATGCACATACATGTATACTACTGGTAAAATGATCATACATTCTTGACACAGAATCGTGATCAGTGTAATACAAGGATACTACCATAAAGGAATTAATTTCATTTCAAATATTTTATTTTTTGTATTTAGGGAGTGAAGAGTTCGACAAGTTTCTAGTAATGACTCTGACAAACCCTTCATTTTTTGGTGGATTAGTGGCATTTATTCTTGATAACACTGTCAAAGGTAAGATGACATGACTTTGTATGTTTATATAAAAGTAATAAAAACGTGGATAGCAAATTTAGTGCCCACGACATTTCTGGAATAATCTTCATCAGGTTTGCTCAAAGCCAAAAGATAGAGTAACCATTTACATGTATCTTTGATTACACTCTCCAAGATAAGAATATATTGAGTTGTTGTGTTCCGAGGGCGTTATTCTGGTATTATTCTTGATAACACTGTGGATGAGGGAAAAGGGGGGGGTAAAAAGATGTGAATTGTGTTCCGAAGGCCATTATTCTGGTATAATTCGTCTTCATAATACTGTTAGGGACAAGAAGATATGACATGATATGTTTAGATAGGAACAACTCGGCTGGTAAAACATCCAAGGAAAGAACGTGTAGCTGTATATATCTAAAATTATCTATCACTCGGTTATTCTTGATAACACCAATCATGACAGGACACCATTCGCGACAAGGAAATATGACTTGCTACATTATTTGGATATATTTAATTTTGATAACACTGTCAGACTGGTGGAGGAACCCATAGTAGTATGTGAAAATCACCGACCTTCGGAAAGTCACTGTCAAACGTTATTGCTCAAAGTCTCGATACACTACGGCACGAGCGATAACAGAACTCACAACTTTAGTAGTGCCAGAAATATGTAGATCTATATACAGATACCATAAGATCGCGGTGATGATTGCAATCCAACAGATATAGCAGCATATGTGAAGAAAAGTTTAAAGATCCCAGTAGACGTAAATCAAAGGACAGATGAGTTAGGAGTACATAGAGATTTGTCTAATGTTTATGTACTCCTAACACAAAATATCTTCCAGTATTATATCATTTTTCTTAAATTATTATGAACAAAATAATGTTATGTTTTTGTAATAGATTGTCTTTTTAATGATTTATATGAAAAGGAGAAGACATCGCAAGTTTATAACTTGTGTCTGATCCATTGTCCGTATTTGCTTGACAAAAAAAATAAATATGTTTAAAGTAAAATGTACAGACAATACTACTATGGCCAAAAGTAAAATGTACAGACAATACTACTATGGCCAAAAGTAAAATGTACAGACAATACTACACTATGGCCAAAAGTAAAATGTACAGACAATACTACTATGGCCAAAAGTAAAATGTACAGACAATACTACTATGGCCAAAAGTAAACATGAGAAATAATGATCTACAAAACACTGTAAAGAAAACAAAAAATTGGGCAAAGCGAGCCCCACTAAAACCAGGTGTCATAGAGTAAACCTTCCCCCATAGTAGATTAACCCCCGGAAGATTTACTATATAGAAACCTCCCCCCATGGGGGAACGTTTACTACATAGTATTTATTCCGCATAGTAAACCTTCCTACCTACTGTCAAGTTTTTCAAATACTGTAAAATGGCTCCGTACATTTTTTTTGAATGCATTTAGCATGTACTTATTTACCTTTTAATCATAACCAGATATAATTAATGGTATATGACAATTAAAATTAACACGATTAAGGTGCCAAATTCCGAATCAATAGTAATTATCTGGATTAAAGGGGAACATTTACTATATAGCAAAATATCCGGGGGAATAATCGGCTATGGATGGGGGAATGTTTGTTATATAGTAAATTTTCCCCCGGGGGAATATTTACTATATAGAAAAGTATCCGGGGGAAGGTTTACTATATAGCAAATATTCCGAGGGTGGGAATGTTTACTATATAGTAAACATTCCGGGGGAAGGCTTGCTATGCGGAAGGTTTACTATACGACACCGGGGTGTGAACTTATGTGCCTATGTAGAAAATATCATTTATCTTTAAATCAAATTTATATAGATCTTATTTTTTAACATTTTTTTCTGCTTATTGAAGGTACTAAAAGAGAACGTGGATTAGCTGCATGGTCTTTAGGAGAAAGTCAATCTGGCGATGGACAATCTCAAATTGAAGAAGGCTTAGAGGCTTATGAAATCTCATTCCTGACAAAACATTTAAACAAACTTCCATGTTTGAAATATTTGCCTGTTTTTCCAACGTTTACATCAGATAATTGTAGGTGTAGAAAAACTCAAACAACAGAAGAAGTTGATAAACAAAACAGTCCTAAAATAGCATAATAAATTACTTAAATGTCATATCATTTTCGATTTCACATTATTGTGTAAACATATATAGATCATGGTTGAGGCCATTGGCTCTCTTTAATAAAATTAATATTTTACATATGATGACGCATTGTGACACGAAGATTAAATATATTATGTATAATGTTCAAGATCATAGCTTTCTTTATAATCACGCTGTTTGTCCGGTTATTTGTGAGTGTTGGAATTTAACTCGTACGTGGAAAACATTTGCATGACGTACATCATTTCACTAAGAGGGGTGGTTTGGTCCCGTAAAACTATTTCGACTCCGCCACTTTTCATTAATTGAAGTACCTGTACCAAGACAGGAAAGTGTACTGTCATGTATTTGTGTGTTAGGGGTATCAGTTGACCTCTTTCTATGATTTTGATATTTTATTTTCGAATTGTTCCAACAATGTGGTATTTTAAATTTTGTTTTTCATTTTAATTGTTCATTATGAAACATAAATAAACACATGTCTCACTTTCATAAGTCATCGAAATGTTTATATGAACTATTACATACTTGAGCATTATAACACAAGATATAATTTTGTTTGCTATGACAACATGAAATGAAAAACAATTTGCATACATGCATGTCATTAGATATTGTTTCATAATTGAATTTATTATGTTAATATATGTAAAGTTTTTTTTCTAAATAAATAAGGATAATGATTTCGAAGAATAATTCATTCCTACAATTCTTGTTGGATACCGGTGAAGGTTCTATGGGTTCACACCCACATATCTGCCCAGTGCATCCTAGGCAGATAGTGGTGGCCCTCTCGATGGGGAAGAGGGGTGTCATGATATAATACAGAAAGCCTGACAGAAGGCCGTAATTGGTAAGTGTTTGGAGAGTGCCATCCTCCTTGCACGCTCAAGACCAATATTGTATATTTCGCAAAAAAGAGTATGGCGTTATAGCCTCTACAACAGACTACATATTCCGTCCCTACCAAACTGCCCATATGGTTGCTGTGCCAGTCAAAAGTCGTTTACCTGGTTGACCTATCATTTCCTGATTTCTATATACATGTAGTAAGTATCGAACTTGTTCTTGTTCTGAATATAGATGAAAAACTACTGGCTGGTGGTAATCAATCAATCAATCAATCAATCACAAATTCCTGGAAATGTAAGACATCTACGATTATTATTCATCTTATTTTCCCATTTATTTGAGAGACAATATACTTCCTATATTGTAATGCCAGTGTTATGTTTGAATTTAAAGATGTGATCATACCATAATATAGATCATTAGTGCCATGCATGGAGGGAGCAAGGCTAATAAATTTCGTAAAGCATTGAACTCGGGTGGTTTTATTCGATTTTCATTTGTACTGATGCACCATCGCCTATCTGACCTTTAACACAATGCAATTGCATATTTGTGCAAAATAATTTGAAAGAAGGTCAACACATTTTTTTTTTCAAAACGGGCAATGCAAGTGCCTAGCTGGTAACATGATGAATACACTAAGAATATTTTACGGGGTCTATGGACTGAGGTGATATAAAAAAAAATATTTATTAACATTAAATATTATTTGTTTGCTTATTTGGGATATTCTTATAGATTGGAAAAATTTTCTGGATGGTAAATTTTCTCTATTTGTTTTGTCCAACCGTATTGTAATCATGTGTTTATACATCCATTTCAGTATTTTACTTTGTTTTCAATTTTAACCGATTTCTATTAAAAAAAAACAATACAAGTAGTAGTTACTTGACAATTATAATATGATTACTACATTCGAGCATCAGAAAATTAGAAGCATATTGAACGAAACATAATACCCTGAACGAGGAGATTTGCCAAATGAGTCAAGCGTATACCTTTTGAGAACAAGAGGCAAGTCTCTATATCGATGTTTTACTCACAGGAAAATAGAGTTCTCCTTTAACATGATTACACACTCGTTATGTTATCCTCTCACATTCTGGTATAAAGGTATTTTCCATTTGTATGTAGCAACATTCCAGCAGCACCTGCATGTGGAGTATATAACTCTCATGTGTAGTGGGTTCGTATTTGCTTGACCTTCAATTTTCTATGTGATGTTTTGTAGATCATTGTTTGTTCTTTTTCTTCTGACCATTGAATTGTCTGTCCGCCTTCGATTTACGGCTTCTGATTACCCCTTTGGTATCTTAGATTTACGGTTTCTGATTACCCCTTTGGTATTTTCAAAATTTTCTTATTAGTCCTAAGTGGTTTATATCATGAGTATGGAGACTGAGGTTCTGATCATTCGGAATGATCATTCATAACTCACGATTTTCTGTAATAGTTCGTGTTTTTGATTAGTGTTCTCAATTGCGTGTTGTCTATCCGGAGAGATTTGTTGTACCGTGCCATCTAATACATATTTTGACGTTTGTCTTTTAATTTAAATCATGGTTCATTTTCAACTTCGAGATACTCCTTAATATAATAATGTTCAATTTTAGTTAATAGACAGTAGATACAATTTATATTATTCGGATGTATCAATTAAATTACCCCTTCCCCCCTTCCCCCCCCCAAAAAAAAAATTCTTTTTATAAATTATGTATATAGGTACACTAAAACAGATATTGCGACTGAAGCAATTTCGTTCACATTAACTGTAATAACAATTTCTGTCTCGATACTTTTCTCTGGATACTAATCAGTATTTTTACGACTTGTTCTTAATTTACAATAACCCAACTAGACGATTATATCTTGCTTCTTGACAATGTTAAGTCTTCAACATATTATATCTAACAAAATTATCAACAAAACAACAAGACGAATAGCGCATCACAATCAATATGTTTGTTACTCACTCGTGTGTAATTTATTCATTACAGTTATCTTATTCTCGTGTAATCTGACTGCAACCATAAGATTATAACACTCGTACGAATAATTGCCCGTATTTTATGTTATTGAAAATTACGGACGAATTTCCTTAGACTTTCTCTCCGAAATAGTAGGTACACCCATGGATCTAGAATTTGATTGAACGAAGCCATTCGCAAAGTGACTAAATCTGCAGTTTCGTCAAATTTCCCATTAAATTGGTGGATAAGTATACAAACCTGAAAAAGAAACAATTTCTTTTAAAACGTTGAATGTTTTATATCGAACTGCAATATATCAAGATAAAATCTCATTCATTTTCCTGATGTTTTTGATAGTTTTCTCTTATTTCTGCTAACGGCCTTCAATTCAAACGTTCCGCACGGGTGGCACTAGCAAAGCAGGAAATGCTAACCCTTCCGGACAACCAGAGTTCATCCCAGATTTTTACTGGGGCTGGTGTTGCTCGATCTGTCAGTTTTCTATGTAGTGTTTTGTAGTTTATTGTTTGTCATTTTATCATTTTTCTTTTAGACCATTGTATTGCGTGTCCTTCTATTTACGGCTTCTGATCACCCATTTGGTATCTTCAAACGTTCCGTTTCTAAAACAGATTAATTTGATGTTGATAATCTGACCATTTATTTGATTGATGATTTGAATAAAAATGTGTCATATTTTGTACTAGGATATAGTGACGAGCTTGTTATTTTGTTTATGTTTATGACACCATATATTTCAATAAATAATTAATAAGTGGAAATGCTCCCACATGGGCAACTGAAGGGGAATTTGTTTCTCCCATTATTTAACACGAACTTTATTTCAAAATCCTTTGGCGGAACTCTACACAATTCTGCTGGGAAAGGCACGAAACATTTTAATCCTCTTAGAGGATTACAGATTTTTCCACCACTGGTTCAGCGGGGTTAAAACTCCGTAATAATGGGAGAAATTTCAATAATTAATTAGTAAGTGGAAATACTCATTTCTGTAATATCTTGCGTGTCGACAACCACTGCTTATTGCCATGGTACGGTTAACAAGAGTTCTCGTTCTCACTTCTGTAATATCTTGCGTGTCGACAACCACTGCTTATTGCCATGGTACGGTTAACAAGAGTTCTCGTTCTCACTTCTGTAATATCTTGCGTGTCGACAACCACTGCTTATTGCCATGGTACGGTTAACATGAGTTTCTTGTTTGTGTACTTTGTGATATTGTCAAGTACCACTGTTGATTGAATAGTTAGTTGAATTGTGTCATGTCTATCTGCGTTGCTTTAAACAACGGTTGTTTATGATAATTTATGAGAATTTCCTGATGTGTGTGTGTATCTGTTCAAACTAAATAGTATTACGGATGAAGGTTATTTCACTGATGGTGGACTATTAGTCCCCGAGGATATCATGTGCCTAGTAGTCAGTGCTTCGACACTGACATGGTTTATTGGATAATTTTTAATTGACAGTTTCTAAACTATGTAATTATTATTAAAAGACTAAGGTACTTCTCCCTCATGCATAGGTGACCATAGTCGATTTTGGCTATTCTGTTTAGGCCCTTTGGTATTCTTGCACTTTCTGGCATTCAAATGATTTGGCTTTGAAAGTACCTGGTGAAGGTTATTCCTGAAACCTAGAATTCGAACTTGTACTAACCAGTACTTATCAATTAAAACGAGTTTGTTCCTGTTATTTAATCATGTTTTTTCTTAAAAAAAAACCTCAAAAATTAAATTAATGCGATTCGTTTGCTTTGATGGACACGTGATAAGATATAATGTATCTGATTGGTCTAACCTGCATTATATTAAGCCCATTAATACCATATCTATATACCGTCCATAGCATGCGTTATCTACCATAAAATGTCAGACCAAGAATGCGCTACCTTAATTGGCGGAGATACTAAAACAGAGGTTTTCGTAAGTAGTATACATGTCTTCTTGATTAAAAGGTCTTATAAAATTTACCATTATAATGTATTCAAATCGATGTGTTTTTGTAACACCCCGATAAATATTGCTGGCTTATGTTTCCAGGCACAACAAATCTTTAATAGTCTACATTATTGTGAGAGTAAATCTTTATAATTTGTTAGTATCTAAATATTTCGGAAAGATTGACCGTATCTACAAAACTGCATAACAATTTCACAATTTATTCCGTTCTGTCAAATTTTTATATGATTGGATTAAAACATTACTATGGTAATATAATATTCTCCCAAAAATATTTGATAATTAAAAGAAAGTGGATTCCATACACTGTGAATACATTGTTACTAATTTTCTCGGTTTTCGTTGGTTCAAACAAACAACGAAATTATGTGCACAACGAAATGCATAAATAACAGGAGATTCCATTTGTAAATATATCAAATACGCGAAATCAAATGTCAACTAACATCTCCGATTCTGTTCATCCACAAAAATAAATGAAACCACAGTATTTAAATACTACTAAATAATTTACGTCTTCATCACAATTTGGAAAAGCAGAAATAAAATGAATCACAAGTGATGGATATATGGATTCCTTATTTTAGCAAACATTTGGCAAATATTAAATTGTGTTCTTGATATATTTGTCGTGCAATTTACATTTATCTGTCATTGTACCTGTGTAAGTTCCCCATTCTAATATAATAAGGCTGGTCATGTACGTTATAGTAAGTTTTAGGCAAATGGCTGAACTATTATAAGCCTAAATCTATAAATGGAGAACTTTAAAGAATTTGTTCTAGAATTTTCTATGCTGGGCTAAGATGCTGACGCAAAAGCTACTCAAACAGACTACTTTGTTCCTACGTCAAAAACATCTCTACAAAAATGATACTTTGTCACCATGAACTGATCGACCGCTGCAAAATACCCATATCTCAAATAGCAATGGATATTTTTTCTTTTTACGTAGTTTTTTTTCTTCCCTCTATCAGGGCCCGGGTGGCTCAATGAGTTAGGTAGTTGGATTACCTAACAATTCATACAAGCCTATCACCAATACAGTGTGGGTTCGCGCCCGGCTTTGCAAATTACAAAAAAGGATGCACTCGTCTCGCAGTCGCAAGTGATAAAGTTTACCAGTTGCTTGCCCATGGTCGGTGGTCCTCTCCAAGTACCCAGGCTTCTTCCACCACTAAAACTGGTCGCCATGATATAGCTGAAATATTGCTGAAAGTGACGTTAAACACAAACATTCAAAATTCAAAATTCATTCTTCCCTCTATCGCCGACAAATCATTTATCGGATTTTACTGTAAGTAAAACGGCGGGTGTTTTCTATTGATTGAAAAGCCAAATAATGTAAATATCCTTGGTAACAAGAAAGCCAATGGGTCTAAACAGGATAGACAAAAATAGACTAAGGCTACATATGTCTGACGAAAGAGCACATTAGTTTTTAAAATAATTACGTGATTTAAGATTTCCAAAACAAATATATCTAGTAAATCATGTCAGTGCCAAAACACTGAATACTGGGCTGATGATACCTTCGGTTACTAATAGTTCACTAACAGAGGTATCTAATAAAAGCGTAGATATAGTGATAGTCTAATAATCTATAACAAAAAACAAAAAACAAAAAACTTACCATAAAGGGTGACCAACATACTGCAAAGACAACAAAAATAGCAATAAGTAGAATCATTATATAAATATCAACATGTCTCCTTGTACTTGAATTGCTTGTGTTACTATCTTTTCGGACCTCACTTTTTCTCCCCTTTTCCAGCTTTATTATTGCAATGATATTTAACATTGCAGTCATTGATACAAGTAACAAGACAAAACACGAATAAAAGCAGGAAAATATGGCATGTCCAATTGAACCATCGCGAAAATCAGGAAAACACCAAGTTCCAGGATAGTGAATTACGTTATGACCAAGTCCAAATAAAGGAAGAAATGAAACGAGAGCCGAGAAAAGCAATAATCCAGCTATCACATATTTGACCATCTTTTCCTTCGGTAATATTCTGTATCTAAAAGGATGTGATATAGCAATGTATCTGTCTATTGCCATCACAGAAATAATCAAACACGTGGTGAGACCACTAAATATTAACATGAACGAAATAAAGTCACACACAGGTTGTCCTCCAACCCACTGTAATTTGTTAATATACACGGACAAAACGATTGGTGACGTTGTCAAAATTCCCGTCAGGTCAATTACAGCTAACGTAGTTATCATCTTATAAAACACTTTCCATTTGTGCTGTTTTGCTGTCTTAATAATTACAAATAAAGCCAGTACGTTACCGAAAATACCAAGTGTGAGACCCACAGCCGAAAATGATGGTCCAATGACAGAGGTTGACGAACAATTGGTAACGTTTCTATTTCCCGACATATTCCATGTCGTATTATAGTCCATCATGTATATTATTTCCCGATATTTGTAAGAATGCATCGTTACTCGGATCATTTCCATATCAGACCGTTTATCTCACTAAATCACTACTGTAATAATTGTCATTTAATCTTCAGCTAATTGTGTTTTCCAGACTATATTAACAAACATAAGAAATCTTCCAATTGTCGCCCAAACGACTTTGTATGAATCACTCTGGTATGAAAGAACATATGTAAACTGCTTTGTGTGTTCTTTTCTCGCTGTTTCTATGCATCGACATTAGAATTGTGCATTCAGATGTCATTTGGCTTGCATGTACTAGTAATTTGGACATTTCTGTGTGCCAATAAACATGTTTCAGGGAATGTTTTTTTTTAATGAAATTGCTTCAATTTGTTTTTCAGTCGAACTCTTTACTCATTCGGTTTTCAAGTTATTATGATGAAGAGCATCAATGGATGCGCTGTTATACTTAACTTGTTTGTTTCATATACGAGTGCCAGTTAGTTTTTGTTTCATAATCAGATAGAGAAGCATTTCTATGTTCTTTTTTTTTATTATTCTGTACATAATCTGTATTATACCAATAAGATAAAAAATAATACAAAAATACCACACTGTCGGAACAATTCAAAAAGTATTAAGATCGTAGAAAGAGGCAAAATCAAGACCCCCTAATACATAAATACATGACCGTTCACTGTCCGCACAATTAAACACAATAATCGCAAACAAATAAAGCAACGCAAAAACAAACAAAAAAAAAAAACAAAAAACAAAAAACAAAAAATTAGCAAATATAAAAAGAAAAAAAAAATGGAAATTATTCTTATTATGTGTCTTTTTGTTTGAAAATGTCACAGTTGCTACTTTTTTTTATTCTAATATACCAACAATAAGAACATTCTTTTTCATGGTCATAATAATAATAATATACTGATTGGTTCAACTTATTTCCACTCGTGGAACAGAGAGATAACCTTAAAAGACTTCCTACTCCCATGTGAATGTTCTGGATTTTTTTCTTTTGTTATATGTATAAGAGTTTGAAGATACCAAAGGGGTAATCAGAATCCGTAAATCGAAGAAGAACAGACAACACAATGTCCAAAAGAAAAAGTACCAAGGACAAACAAAGATCTACAAAACATTACACATAAAACTAAAGATCGAGTAACACGAACCCTACTAAAACCAGGGATGAACTCCGGAAGGATAAGCAGTTCCTGCTTCTCCATTTCTTGATGCATTGCAATATCAATTCACATTTTTTGGTAAAATGTTGTTTTGTTGCATTAACTAATATTTTACCCTTTTACCATTTTGTCTGTTTTTGACATGTAATAAAATGGATTACAAAAAAATACCATATCATCAGAGCAGTTCCTACATTTAATCGACAAATCGTATAAACAGATACAAATTCCCCACCATTAGTACACATATACATCAGCACTCATTTTCCTGACGCTAGGTATGGACAATTCAATAAAAGTGGCGGGTCTAAGTTAATCTATATTGACCCAAATCTATTCTCTTGGTTAAATTGTTAGGTCAGCCATGCACGATATATTTATAATATAAACATGAATCTCTGTTGGGACTTCAACGAGGGTGTGACTAAAGGTATTTGTCCGAGTTCGTGTTGTCGTTCACTTTGGTCTTTGTTTCGATTTGCTTGTTTTTGTAATGTTGTTGTGTTTATCATCCCTCCACACGAAAATCATGTGACCCTCTTTAATATTATGGCGCATAGATGGTTAAAGTTAATATTATACTGTTTAACGCCCCTCTCAACAATATTTCAATTATATCGTGGTGATAAGTTTGATCAGTGGAGGGAATCGGAGTACCAGGAGAAAACCATTGATAATTATATTTCTTAGCTGCTATTCCACTGGAGATCCTCCATTCGATTTTATAATAAGATGAGCAGTGTGTATATATTTTAGAAGGAAAACATTTAACATTACAACGGAACAGACGTGTTTACCAATACTATATACATTGTAGATAATGATAGCACATTAGTTAATAGTTTCGAGAATTAATCTAACCATGTTTATTTTTCAAGGTCAACAATGAATCGTCACGTAAGAACAGCAAGACAGAAGACAAGGATCAGGTAACACTAGTTAGATATACAGTTCAACCTTGGGAACCTGAAAATGGACCCTTTATGATCACGTGTCCTTTATATGCAGGGTTAGGGTTAAAATTATATACACTGTTCATTAATCGAAAAATAAGGCTGGCTTTTATAAAGAGGTGTCCTTTAAGACATGCTTGACTCTACTGTATAAACAGATATTTGTTATAGTCTTATCAGTAGAATATATTGTCCTTACTAAACATCACAAACCTTGACAAACCTTACAATGCTCTATAGAACAATGACATAGTATAAAGACTACGAGACAGTGACATTATGTCCCTCAAAAAGATCCAGTGAGGGACAGTGACATACCTATATTTAGGGACAATGACATAGTATAAAGACTACGAGACAGTGACATGATGTCCCTTAAAAAGATCCAGTGAGGGACAGTGACATACCTATATTTAGGGACAATGACATATATATATCCAGTGACAGATACATATATATATATATACATATACAATTTAAGGGAAAACGACAGACCAATTTTGAGGGGACAGTGACAAACACATTTTGAGGAACAGTGACATAAGTATTTTGCGAGACAATGACAGACCCATTTTGAGGAACAGTGACATACCAATTTTGATGGACGTTGAAATACCCATTTTGAAGAACAGTGACATACCCATTATGACGAACAGTGACAGACCCATTCTTAGGGACCATGATAGATTCATTTTGAGGGTTGTTAACATACCCATTTTGAGGAATAGTGTCATAAATATTTTGAGGGTCAATGACAACCACATTTTGAGAGACAGTGACAACTACATTTTGAGGAACAGGACATCCCTTTATTAAGAGCCAGTGACATACATGCCCATTATGAGGGACAGTGACATACACAGTTTGAGAAACGGTGACATATCCATTTTGAAGAACAGTGACATAGCCATTTTGAGGGACAGTGACATACAGTTTGAGAAACGGTGACATATCCATTTTGAAGAACAGTGACATAGCCATTTTGAGGGACAGTGACATACCTATATTTAGGGACAGTGACATTCACATTTTGAGGAACAGTGACATACACATTTTGAGAAATAGTGACCTTCCCTTTTTGAGGGACAGTGGAATACACTTGTTAAGGAACAGATACATGTCCATTTTGAGGAAGTGACATACATATTTTGACAAGCAAAACCTCTCTTTAAAGAGCTAAACCTATAGATGATGCCAAATAAAAGTAAAATTTTCTATTTAAATTCTACACCGTTATAGAGGGGTGTACTATAGTTCACGTTTTTCATGTTTCTGAATTATTGCATGTCATTCCATGCTTTTACAATATTTTTATTCCAGTTTTCAGTGAAATAAGTTTTATAAAAAAAGCAGAGATATCTAATATAGCGTGCACTGTACGTTTCTGGATAGATGTAT
Organism: Gigantidas platifrons; assembly: GCA_002080005.1. Classification (NCBI taxonomy): domain Eukaryota; kingdom Metazoa; phylum Mollusca; class Bivalvia; order Mytilida; family Modiolidae; genus Gigantidas; species Gigantidas platifrons. The sequence continues at coordinate 247,316 of MJUT01001324.1, read as the reverse complement.
AAATCAAATGTATGGAAAGCAAAATAATATAAAAGTATTTTGAAGCAAGCTAACCAAAGGATATATTTTGATTAGATTCGACGTACAGATATAAAACAATATATATATATGAACGTCTATGATATCTTAACTAACAAGACAGACGTGTCAAAATGTTATTATTCTGTGTGGTTAATTATGCTTACAATATCTAATTTATGTATGAAAACGAAAATGTGAATACATTATTGTAAAACGTAGTTTACATGTTTACACGAAGGCGTATTATCATTGAACTTTTACACTGAAATGTAGGTGAAATCTGTTTACCTTTACCTGGATATTATCTACTTGTTCATCTGTTTTCTGACACTGTATTCATTAGGGATAAAAATAGTCCATCTCTTATTATTCACTCTGATCTATCTTAATAAAGACCTCTGTATAGTATATGTAACACTTTTACCCATGTTAACAACTTAATAATATTCAGGCATATGTGGCCTTGGCAGAATTTTGATATCCTGTTTGGGCCCTTATCTGTTATTGCTCCTCAAGACTTTTAACTTATTTGACTTTCCAATATTTCGGATTTTAGCGCACCTGATGAAGGTTATTTCAGAAACGTGGTGTGTGCACTAAAATGTCTTAGTAGACACGAGGCGATAACCAGGGGTGGGTCCATGGGGGGGGGCCTACAATTGAAAAAAATATGATTTTTTTGCGTGAAGTCGTGATTTTTCACACGAAATACCCCAAACATTTTCGCGCCTCCCTCCGCTCGGCGCGATTTTTGTAAGTGCGCCCCCTAACTTGAAATCCTGGATCCGCCCCTGATAACCTTATAGTAAAAAGATTGGATGGCCAAATAATTTTGAAAACGTCTTTCGGAAGAAAGTTCAAACATTGCTTATGAATAAAAACGTAGATATCTAATTTAGTGCGCACAACGCATTTCTGTAATAATCATCATGTGACGCTTATTGTCAAAATATTGGAAAGCGACTTCTCTAGGAAGCAAATTAACCAAAGAGCTTAGAGGTTAACCTTAGTTTTAATGTTTGGATGTGTACGAATATTTAATTTTTAATTTATTTCATTAGGACAATTATACTTTTCACACATTGATCTTAGAAAGCTACAACGTTTTCTCTGAGCCTATAAGATACCATTAAGCATCCGCCTTTTTGAATGCATACTTTATCTTAATATTCAGTGTCGTGTTTTTGATGTGGAGTCCCAAAATCTCAATAATTCCTTCTTTTTTTTTAGTTTTTATTGTGTGTCAGTTAAATTCATGTCCATATTGTTACTTCATTATCGTATTATCAAGTTCACATCGTTCCTTTATGTACAAAGAGAGTTCCTACACCCGGAAGTTTTCGTGAATTTTAGCTAATAATGTAATGAAAATGTATATGAAAAATAATTTCGGACAATATTCTTAAAATTGAATAATGTTCCATTAGTACATACATTTGTATTTCAAATCTTATCACATGGTTCTTTGTGTAGATTAAGCATTATGGAGGATTGATGAGAGATCATACAAGCACAGAGACTGATTACGAGAATATCATTGTCGTATTTATAAAACAAAAATACATAAAACAGACAAGGACATTTCTCCGAATGTAAGGAGGTAATCATGGACATGAAGGCTGTTATGTACACGTATTTCACATCAATTTAGATTAAAATTATCCAGATAAGATCGTATTTTAAGTTACTATAGGTAAAACGTGCGAGTTTCAAAATGAAATAGTTTATGTACGTTCGATTGCGTCATATTTACGTAGTCGGTAAACTATATGAAAATAAATCTTGATATTAGATGAGGTATCACATTCTTACAACACACCACAGGTGTGAAGGCAATAACCTTGCATTGACATAATATATTTCATGAATATTCTATACTCTACAGATTGCTTAACAAATTCAACTGGGAAAACCGTGGTAAAAATGATTTGTAACATGAAGTCATGCAATATCACATCTATGTCCTTGATTATTACACGGCTCTCTGGGAGTAATAAAGCATGAAGTCATGCAATATCAAATCTATGTCCTTGATTATCACACGACTCTCCGAGAGTAATAAAGCATGAAGTCATGCAATATCAAATCTATGTCCTTGATTATCACACGACTCTCTGAGAGTAATAAAGCATGAAGTCATGCAATATCACATCTATGTCCTTGATTATCACACGACTCTCTGAGAGTAATAAAGCTAAAGCCCATAATTATTGTGTACAATATCTCGTATCTGCGTGGATTAGTTCACAGTTCTTAGCTATGGGAACAGAATGCATTCATGCTACAAGCTTAAATTGCTCCAAAAGACATTTAAGTAGTTTAGCGTTCTAATCGTTTGATTAGGATTGAAAGCACCTTATTAAAATTATACCAGAAATGTATCGTTTACACAAAAACTGATACCTATGTTTTGGTTACTTTCAATATTATTGCAAAAACTCTTTTTTTTCAAGTATTGATGTTACAAAGTAACCTGGCTGGCCTGTTTGAACTTCAAACTATGACCGTGGACGAATATACTATTATGTAACACCAGGTTCTCTTACAAATAATAACAATCGGCTATTCATAGTGTTGTTGTTTGCATAGTATAGAATATAAAAGGTATAATAATTGTCAATTGACTCTAATTAAATGGATCAGTGAATTCAGATGTAAACAATTTTACCTGTCCACCCTAAATTAAAAATGAAGGTTCCAATTGAACTACGACCGATAGCCACGCCCGGCCAAGTTAGCCTGAATCAACAATACATTGTTTCATTTACATTAACATGGCTCTCAGTTCATTATATTACGAAACAAATACCAAAATCATATGAATTTATTTTCCACCATTTTGTTTCAGAAAATCAATACTAGAAAGGCCAAAAGGACACTGAACAAAGGTTTATCTTGATTATCAACACATCTTTCTTCCATGTTCCATTACATTGATATCATCTTTACTGCCAGAGGGTTATACATAGAAATTAATGCTTCTTTATCATAATTGACACGTAGTTATTACCACAAGCCAATACTGGGGAAAATGATGACATAAACAGGACTGGGTTGCACAAACCTCAATTCACATTAAGCGTCAATTAAAACTGAATTGAACATCTAAGGAAGTCATATTTAGAGTCTAGTATTCTGTTTAACTTTGTATGGAATGGTCCTTACTGTAAAAATATAATACAAATATGATGTCCTTCTTTGGCTATATAAACCATTATGATATAAAATGTCCGATATATTTTACTTTGCATATGCGTATTGGGGGACAAATTATGAGCATCAATGCTGTGCGATTCGTATATTTATACAAGACCAGTGTGCATTTATATGTTTTTTACATATTAATTTATTGAATAATAAAATAAAGATGACCAGCTGTCGACTTTGACTTATTCCAGTCACCTTGTTTCCAAGGGACGTTGATGACATTGACACCTGATATTTAATTCGTTTTGCTTTTTTTAGAATTTTAATTGATTAAGTTACTGAAATCAAAATGTCATCAAATTTGAAAACACCCAGTAACATAATTGAAAATATTAGTATTTGTCTGTATAGAAAAACAAGTGTAAACATTTTGGTACAAGATGCACCTCAAATACTACATTCCGCTTAAATAGAAACTGTTATATTTTTCATATAACAAGTGATATATTTCACGGAAGCCATATATTTCCACTCTGTGATATTATAACGTGAGTAACATTGTTTTTGCTGCATTTTTATCACTCGATTCGCTCGAAATTAGTATTTTTTTCTCGACAATGCTACCCGTCTTAAAATCTCTAACAAACTATTTCTTCCTTTAATGATTTCTTACATTGACAGAGTAGGAGAAAATCTTCCACTGGTGATCTTCAGCACATATCAATAGACAGACAGAAAATCCCTGCGGTCCACAAGCCAGAGAATGAGACCACTGATAAACCCGAGGATACAGTAGATTCTTGGAGACTATTATATCGTGTTAGTGATGTACCACCTTTCTTAATGACGTTGCTGTTTGCATTGCAGGTATGTTAAAACGTAATGTTCGTCATGGGTATGGTGTACTCAATGTTGCTAGTGCCTCTGGATTTGTCCATTTGCTGTTTGCATTGCAGGTATGTTAAAACGTAATGTTCGTCATGGGTATGGTGTACTCAATGTTGCTAGTGCCTCTGGATTTGTCCATTTGCTGTTTGCGTTGTAGGTATGCAAAAATGTATTTCAAACTTTGTTCCAATTCGCTTGGAATCGACATGAGAAAGCCAATGGGAAAACATTACGATAATGTTATGTATTGAGACTAAGGTTCTCCTGCTTCAAGCATAGAAAAAGAGTTTGAAGATACCAAAGGGGTTATCAGAATACGTGAATCGAAGGACAGACAGCACAATGGCCAAAAGAAAAAGTACAAAAGGACAAACCACAATCTACAAAGCATTACACATAAAACTTATGATCGAGTTACTCGAACCCCACTAAAAACCGCGATGAAGGCGTGTGCTCCGGACTTGCAAGCAGTTTCTGCTCAACTAGTGGCGCCCATCTTGTTACTCTAGTCACAAACATGGTGATAAGTCATGAACGAGGAAAGGAACAGGAAGTGTTTACATAAGTGAAACATATTCGTTGTCATTGGCGATCCAGTATAGGCCTAGTATTCTTGCTACCAAAGACTTCTAAGTTATTTCGCTTTCAACCGTTTTGACTTTGAGCATACCTGCTGAAGGTTATTCCAGACTTTGAGCATACCTGCTGAAGGTTATTCCAGACTTTGAGCATACCTGCTGAAGGTTATTCAAGACTTTGAGCATACCTGCTGAAGGTTATTCCAGACTTTGAGCATACCTGCTGAAGGTTATTCAAGACTTTGAGCATACCTGCTGAAGGTTATTCCAGACTTTGAGCATACCTGCTGAAGGTTATTC
>MJUT01001324.1:226863-241418 GCA_002080005.1 Gigantidas platifrons | reverse complement strand
TTCCAGACTTTGAGCATACCTGCTGAAGGTTATTCCAGACTTTGAGCATACCTGCTGAAGGTTATTCAAGAGGCGAATCGTGTGCATTTAACATTTACCTCTTCGTTAGTCATGTTAGAAATGAACTAATGGTTGATACGGCGTATTCTTACAAAGTGAATCATTGTTTTGCTTGATCAATTTATAAATTCTTAAATATTTTCAGCAAACATTGATGGGTCTTCCATTTTGTGTAATGGCTGCAATCATGGTAGCACAGTCAGTGTGTGGTGACCATGACAACGACTTGAAAGCACAACTATTGTCAACAACGGTACTTTTGGCGGCTATAACAACATTTCTACAAACTACTTTTGGAGTTCGGTAAATTTACTAGATATCACTTTGACATGGACACAAAGATACTTTTGTTGTTGAATACTGAAAAATAATATGCAAATTATCATTGAATCAGAATCCAATGTCATAAATGTCTGAATATTTTATTGATGAACACCATTCTATTTGATTTTTTAAATGTTTGATATCGTATAACTTGCAATACGTATATTACATAAGTGCAAGTAAAACGGGTCAGGTCTACAAGAGAAAACAATTAAAATGGTGGCTCTTGCATAGATTCGATAAAAACAACAATTGACGATGTTCATCTTAATTAATATGCCTTCTATTAATACCGCGTGCACATTATTTTGAAACAGCATTATTTAATCTTCTGTAGCAATCTGATAAAAATAATTCTAAAATGCCACAACGTGTTCTCGTTTTAAATTGTAGGTTTTATGAGAAATGCCATATGCATCTATTTTTGTTAAGCAATCCCTTAAACGTCGCCATCATTAAATGCACCTTTATGTATTTTCTGAAAATGTATTGTAGACTTCCGGTGTATCAGGGACCCACTGTTGCATATACTGTTCCGCTTCTTGTGATATCATCCCTACCAGACCGGAAATGTCCACCGATTGATTATAGTGTCATCTTTAACACGACTACAGGTAAATATCCATGCAAAATGAGGTTAGCAGACCGACCGTGTCCATTGAACGTGAGGAGAGCTACTAGTAGCCTCTGGCTGTATGTAATCCTCATGAAATAAATAAAGAATTAAATTAAATTGAACGTGTTTTGTGCCTGTCGCTTACGGTAGATGGATTTACAACTTCATTTGCCGTGAATCTATCTTGTGTTAATGATTTGAATGATTTGATTTTGGTGTTTGACGCCACTTTCAGCAATATTTCAGCTATATCATGGCGACCGGATTTTAGTGGTGGAAGAAGCCGGAGTACCCGGAGAGAGAACCACCGACCATGGGCAAGCAACTGGTAAACTTTATCACTTGCGGTTGTGAGTCGAGTGCACCCTTTTTTGTAACATACAGAGCTGGGCGCGAACCCACACCGTATTAGTGATAGACTTGTATGAGTTGTTAGGTAATCCAAGTACCTAACTCATTGAGCCATCCGGGCCCTTGTTAATGGATTGATGTGAGAGTTGTTAGTTCGTTTTTTTTTAAATATTAGTGGAATTGGTGACCATCACAGTCTATACTTAATTTTCATAATATTTTAGTTCTAATAAACAGATTGGAACAGAAATATAACTTTAATCAGAAAAAATTCAATAATATGTTTTGTGTCTAATTTATAATTCTTATTTACCTACAGAAAATGACCAACGTTTAACACTGTCATTTACAATTTAGGGATGAATTATACAACAGATGATCTTGACATATTAGGATACCGTGAGAGTGTTGTCTTACCAAAAGTCAGAGCGGTAAGTAAATAATGCAACGTGAAGAAGATGAACAATGATATCAACAGTAGAACATGCCAAAACATCTAACGTCAACCGAAGTGTAATAGCCAGCAGACAACAAGCAGTGCACAAATGTCTTGTTGTCCCCATTCTCCATAGCCTTATTGTCTCAGCGTACGTCTGTAAGGAAATAATAAAGTAATATTTTGTCGTGACAATTCCTAACTCCAATAGAAAACATGTAGAAAGAGAAAATCGATATAACCCCAACACGCATAGACAGGATCGTACACTTTCCTAGCTTGGTACAGGGACTTCAATGAATTTGACTTGTCGAAAGTATAATATCTTGTCCCAAAGACGTAAAGCCTAAGCTATTGCTAAGTAAGTTTGATGTCCGTTACGATGTCTGCCTAAAACGATGTTCGGTTTATCTTTACCTCCAGTTGTTTGTATGATGTCGAATGCCTTAAAGTTTTTTTTATCTCTCTCTCTCTCTCTCTCTCTCTCTCTCTCTGGATTGTCCATTCCTGATTGCCCCTTCGGTTTCCTCGAATGTTAATTTTTTATTTTGTACCGTTAGAAGGTATACTCTCTTGGTATTTCCTTCCTCTATAGCTTTACTACCGCTTTGTAAATCTATTATAACATATGCTACGCTATCCTGTTGTCCAAACTGTCTAAGATTTTACTAATATAAGACGTACATTTACGTGCTGTCTCCATTCTATACATAGCTTTGCAGTCGCTTTGTGTACGTGTATAATGATATAAGGAACCCTATCTCGTGCTGTTCACATCCTCTATATCTGCACGGATGTAAAACGTACATTATCGTCTTGTCTCCAACCTATACATAGCTTTATAATCGCTTTGTAAATTTATTATCATATAGGGTTCTCTATCGTGCTGTCCACATCTTCTACGATGGAATGGATATAAAACGTACATTATCGTGCTGTCTCCATCCTATGAATAGCTTACTACTGATTTGTAAGTCCATGATAATATACGGTACACTATCGTGCTGTCCATATCTTCTACGATTGTACGAATATAAAAGATACATGATCGTGCTTTCTCAACCATAGATAACTCTACAATCGTTATAGAGGTTAACAACGATATAATGTATACCGTTTTGTTGTTGTCCCAAATAAAGTTTGTGCGAAAGTAAGGAATGTTATTGTGTTGTCCTAATCCTACACAGATTTACTATCACTAAGCAAGTCTGTAACGATATCAGTAATATTATATTGTTCCTACTGTTCTCTATAGCTTTACATTCCTGTGAAAGTTTGTAGTAATAATAAGTTTAATATTTTATTGTCTCCAATTCATTTTTTGTTTCATTCTTGTCAAAAATCAGAGTCAACCAGAATGGATAATACAGAGATATTGGCAATATTGAGCACACTATACAGAATGGATAATACAGAGATATTGGCAATATTGAGCACACTATACAGAATGGATAATACAGAGATATTGGCAATATTGAGCACACTATACAGAATGGATAATACAGAGATATTAGCAATATTGAGCACACTATACAGAATGAATACAAGCAAAAAAAAATACAAACAAAAAACAAACAAAAAACACAACACAGAAAACTTATTTTTGTAGAAAAATGACAGTATTTCTTTAATAATTGACAAAACCTTACTTTCTTACAGATGCAGGGTAGTTTAATTCTAGCTGGCCTAATACACATGCTAATTGGTTTAACAGGATTTGTTGGAGTGTTGCTGAAGGTTGTTGGTCCTCTCACCGTCGTGCCAACCTTACTGTTGATTGGGATAGAAATGTGGGGTGTTATGAATACATTTTGTGAGCCCCATTGGGGTGTTTCTACTGGGTATGACATGTTTTTGTTTTTGAGTTTTAGAAATTGTTATCTAGTACAGTAATGTCATGATATTTTATGTTTATCATTAGGGTGATTCTACATATTGGCTATAAACACTACGCATTTCATTGCATTATTTAAGGTCAGACTCCACTAAACCAACCAATCACACTGTCGGTAAATCACGATTAGCGAAGTTAACCTAAATTTAAAATGTATATAAACGTTATGACTGCCTTCTGCGTATTTGATTATCGTCTTAAGTCAGTACGTGTCTGTGTTTTAGAAGTACATTAGTACTTTAATTGTATTTGGGAATTGATGATTGACATAAAGTATTTTATGGATTGGATTGGATTGACATCAATTAACAGTTATATAAGTTTTTCAGGTATATCAGTTTTATTGATGGATGGAAACCACTGCGCTAAGCAACCAAGAACTTTTAACGGACTCACAAACTTCAGTTGTGATATACATTTACCGATAGCATGGGTAGATGTATATCATACGATCGTGTTCACGGTAGCCCACAGTTTGACTATGATAAAAACAGGCTACACAATGTACAAGGGGACAAACGATCTACAATTTTCTTTAATTAAATTTTGATTTTCAAAGTTATTTATTATTGAGTGAAATGTTGATATTAGGTTAAATACATTTATGCAACAGAAAAAAAAAAACAAAAAAACATTGGATTCAACACATAGCATAAAAAAAGTCTGAATTTAGTTATTCTGAATGTACATTGTATATCTAAATAATTGAATTTCTTTTTACTTGTGCAGTACATTTCTGGTCTCCATGATTTTTGCGGTATACTTAAATGGATGGAATATGCCTTTACCAATGTATAGTAGATCACGTGGATGTCATATCATACGATATCCTCTTCAACAAGTTTTAGCTGTAAGTTACTAACTCAACAATTAGCTTGTACATGCATCCAAGTAACTTATAAATAACAATACACAATCATTGATTTTTGTCATTGAAGTTCTAATATTTGACACGTATGTACGTATTAATGTATTTCCTGCAATCGTTACAGTTGCTGTGCAATAAATGCATACGAATAGTTTTCTGCTTTTATTCATCTAGACGTAGTATACAAATAACAGTCTACCTGATTCATACATACGAGGGTTGTCCGTAAAGTTCGTGGATTATCTCAATAAAATCTGACTGACATGTTCGAAATAATTGAAACTAGGATATAATTAATTACATGATTTACTGATCAATTGTACAAAATTTTATCACAGTACATGCTTAAATAATCGTATTTCTGTCAATTTGAAAATCAATAGAAACTCACACCCGGAGCACGGAAAATATACCACATAACATGCGAGTCACTGTTTTTAATATTTTGTTTTTCTAAGAGCCAAACTCCGCGAAAATTCACCTGAAACTTACACTATGACGTCGACAATACTCTTGACATTACACCTGCTAAAGTTTCGAAATGGCTGAGAAATCTGGATTTGAAGAGCTGAAGACAGGATCGGCATTACTAAAAAAAAGGGACGTTTGTGGAAAAGGTAGAGCAGCGGGCGGTGATAAAGTTTTGCGTGGACATCGGAAAAACGCCAACAGAAACTCGCACGTTCTTAAAACAGTCAGAGAAACGTAGTAAAGTAAGCCGTTCATTGATATTCATGTGGCACAAAATGTTTGCGGACGGAAGAGACAGTTTAGCAGACGATGAGCGGGAAGGAAGACCATCTATTAGAGAATCCGATGCTGTAAAAAATGAAGTTCGGGACGTTATTAACGGTGATCGGCGGTTAACAGTCCGTGAAGTTGCAGACAAATGTGGAATTTCTAAGACTACAGCGCACCAAATTTTAGCAAATGATTTAAATATGAACCGAGTATGTGCTACATGGGTACCACGAATTCTTACAGCTGAACATTTGACAAAAAGAGTGGAATTGTCAAAACAATTTATCAAAAAAGTTAATCGTGGTGGCATAAGATTTCTAGACCGAATAATTACAACCGACGAAAGCTGGTTCCACTACTATGATCCGGAAACTAAACAACAGTCAAGTCAGTGGAAAACCTGTAACTCTCCTCCACCAAAGAAGGCAAAAATGACCAAATCACTGGGAAAGAATATGTTTATTCTCTTTATGGACAGGAAAGGAATGCTACTGACACACGTTGTTCCCCGTGGCCAGACTGTCAATTCTGAATACTACTCCAAGGTAATAAACATAATAATTACTTTTGAAATTAATGAATTAATTAATTTCCCTGTAACTTTAAACTAATATAATAAACATTTCAAAAATGTGTTCATCTGAAAGAGTTAATTTTATCTTATCAATTCGATTTTATTTTATTTTATAGATGCAATACGGTAAAAAGTCTGTTTATCTTGTTAGGTACTGAGGTGAGATTCGGTACAAGCTCTGAGAAAGAATCGTCCTTATTTAGCTGCCAATCTAGACCAAGTGTTACTACATCAAGATAATGCACCGGCACATACTTCCCAAACATCTCAACTAGAATTAGATTTACTTGGATTCGAGTGTCTGAAGCATCCTCCATATAGCCCTGACTTAGCGCCAATGGATTTTGCGGTATTTCCGTACATTAAATCATTTCTCTGTGGACAGAGGTTCGATGATTTACCGGAACTAAGACAGGAAGTGATGAATATAATTCTGAATATGAAAACGGGACAATTTGAGAAAATATTTGATGACTGGTTAAAGAGCTGTAAGAAATGTGTCGAGTTGAACGGGGACTACGTCGAGAAAAGTTAACTTTTAGTACTGTTGACGTCGTTGAACGTCAGGAATTTTTGTCGCGTTGCTCCGGGTGTGAGTTTCTATTGATTTTTAAATTGACAGAAATACGATTATTTAAGCATGTACTGTGATAAAATTTTGTACAATTGATCAGTAAATCATGTAATTAATTATATCCTAGTTTCAATTATTTCGGACATGTCAGTCAGATTTTATTGAGATAGTCCACGAACTTTACGGACAACCCTCGTACATAACTAACGGTAAGAAACAATAACAGTATAACACGGACGTGAAAGAGGACACTCTTAAAAAGGATTGGCACGACGGTTGTTGTATTCTTCTCAGTATGATTGTGACATTGCAGGATCAACACAATACACGAACACTTGATAAAAATTAAATGAATTACACTCGCTTCGAAACATGGCAGCCAGGAATATTTGCTTTTCTGCCAGTTTCTAAAGATAGTACAAATAAATTCCATATTTTCCGACACTATGCATATATTATATATTTAATTTTAATATTTGTACAGTCAAACCTGCCTATGCAGTCACCTGTTTTAAGCAGTCACCTGTATTAAAAGGTCCCTTTTTTGTCCTGTCATAGTAAATTATATATGAATTGAACCTCTTTTAAGAGGTCACCTGTCTTATAAGGCCACTTTTTCTTTGTCCCAAGGGTGACCTCTTAATACAGGTTTGACTGTAACTGTTATCTTGATGCTTGTACTTTCATTTATATCATAGCACGATGTCTAAATAGGTTTAAGCTTACATTATTTAAATATCTTGTATTAGACAATGGTTTAGTTAATCGTTCAACTATTACTTCTACCATTTAGGGATTCACATTGATTTCTTGGAGGGATGAAATATATCGATCACTCATGGGCAACTGCGCTGCTTTCGCTCTATGCTTGTTTTTAGGATTGTAACTTGTATTTAGAAATTATTTCAGATACTGTTTGCGATAATAATAGGCTGGTTGATATGTGGTGTACTTACGTCTGCAGGGGCATTGGATTCCGATCCCTTTTCAAAACAATACAAAACTCGTACAGATTCTGGTGTTGACACAATACGACGAACGCCTTGGTTTACACTGCCGTATCCAGGTTAGTAAGTTGCTATGTTCAAAGGTTAATCTTAATGTTTTTAGCCAAGTTCGTGTTGGTCAATTTTTTATTTTATGCGAAGTATTTTGTCGAATATTGATTTCCTGTTTGTGCTTTTTTATTTTGGAGATTGCATTGTCTGTTCTTTTTTTTTTCTTTTTTTTTAATTATGACTTCTGACTACCCTTTTGGTAATGTCAGACTTTTCTTATTGACGGGAAGAATATCATACTTCAGCATGTACCTATTATTTAAAGTTTTTATTATAGAGAAAAATATGAGACCATGTGCAAAAAGCGCAATGGGAACAATTATCACAAGAACATTGAAACAATAAACCATCGATAAAAACAACACGAAATTCACATAAGAGTTTGAAGGTGCCAAAGAGGTAATCAGAATCCGTCAATCGAGGAAGAACAGACAACACAATAGCCAAAAGAAAAAGGACAAACAATGATCTACAAAACATACACATAAAACTAATGATCGAGTAACACGAACCCCACTAAAAACCTGTGATCCGGAAGGGTAAGCAGTTCCTACTCCACTAGCGGCATCCGTCGTGTTCATCTAATTACAATCATGGACTATGAAATATGGGTTTAAAAAGCAACTGATGTTGACCTCGGTTCTATTATTCTGTGTATGAAATGAATTAAAAGTCAATGTTCACAAGTTTAGAAAATTAAGGTGTAACAAATACCCAGATTGTCTGACCTCATGTGGTATCTACTGACAGAATATGATTACTATTGCATTTTTATATATTCTAGGGCAATTTGGGAGGATTGAATTCAGTTCTGGAATATTCATTATCTTTATAATAGCTACACTATTGTCCGTAATAGAATCAATTGCCGATTACTACGCATGCGCCAGACTTTCGCATCTGCCACCTCCGCCATTATCTGCAATGAATAGAGGAATAATGGTGGAGGGTTTTATGTCGATGATAGCCGGATTCTTTGGAGCAGGACATGCCACAACTACATACAGCAATAATATTGGCTTAATTGGAATAACAAAGGTTAATTTACGTACATTTTTAGAAGTTTTATATCCACATGTTAAATGTTCTAAGGTCTGACAAGTTACCAATGGATTACTAGTAGTTAAACACGTAGATATCAAATATAGTGCGCACGACACGTTTCTGTAATAACTTACATCAGGTGCGCTCAAAGCCAAAATATTTGAAACCCAGCTAATATCACATATGCCGAAAGGAGGAAAGCCTGAGTAGTTAATGCTTTCATAAAGCTACAAATTGCAGCATAACTGTGCAAGTATCTTTAACAAAATACAGGCATCGTTCTATTAACAATTCTATCATTTTACAAAGAGGGCCGGTTTTGGGCTATAAAACTAGTTTCAGCCATATTTTATTGAAATGTCTATCACAACATAGAAAAGTGTGCGGTCATCTATTTGTATGTTAGGGGTACCAAAATTGCATCTTTCTACCAGTTGTATCTTGGAATTTGGAGCTGTTCCGACAGTGTGGTATTTTTTGTTTTCATTTTATTTTAGAATTTTATTTCCAGGTTGCAAGTAGACGGGTTTTCCAGATGTTGGCAATACAGATGATTGTTTATGCTATTGTCGGCAAGCTGGGAGCGGTGTTTGTTACTATTCCATATCCAGTCCTTGGTGGATCTGGAATCTTAAGTTTTGGACTCTTCCTAGGTGTTGTTTTGTCATACCTACAGTTTACAGACATGAACTCTGCCAGAAATCTTGCTGTGCTTGGAACATCTTTGTTGGGTGGTTTGATGGTACCGAATTGGGTAAAGCACAATTCCCAACTGTTTAAAACAGGTGCTTAATGGTTTACTTGGACTTATACCTCGAATCTGACGACAGTGGTCAACTCAGTACTAAAATTTATGAAAATCATACATTTTCCAAATATGTGCAGCAATATACCAGCTTATCCTGCATATGGTGTTTACATCTCGCAATTGATTCGTTATGCAAGGGCTAGTACCAATTATTCTGATTTCTTGAAACGTCATCTTTGTCTGAGAAACAGGCTACTGGACCAGAGCTATAAAAAGATTCGCCTTATTCGATCTCTTAAAAAGTTTATATTTCGATACCAAGATCTTGTCTCTGCAGAGACGATAACAAGCGATGGATTGTCATAAAGTAAATATGGAAAGCGTATAAAGATAAGAATTCAGTAATCGTTGTTTAGACATCATTCAACATCTCATTTGAAAGCAAATTGTGTAAGAAGATGACCGTTAACCGTTAATGACTTATGAGTTTTGCCTTTCCCTTTGGAAGATTGCTCGGTGTTTGGTAATTTTGTTATTACTCTTATTACTCTTATGCGCAATATCTTTTAATCTTTGACAAAATCGCAATTCGATTTTTTTCCCTTATTTGATCGACATAACGGTAGCGTATGATTGAATTACTCCTTTATTATATCTCATTGAAATCTCACAATTAAAAGCAAATTTTATACTCACAGTAATGCGTTTTATTTCACGAAGCACAAAGGGGGTAATTTGCAGTAAAGAAATATAACATATTATAGCCATAGAAAAAACGCAGGACAATCCACATCAACATACGTTCAATGTACAAATGTAGATTTTATATCAATACCTTTCTCGCTAAAAGGCTAAGTTACAACAGGAACTATTACTGAAAGAAAGAAAAAGTAATGGTCAATACAATTGTAGATATTTAATTCAGGGCGCTAAATGCGCATTTCTGGAATAACCTTCATCATGTTCGATCATAGTCAAACAGATGGAAAGTCAATTAATATAAAAGAGCAAACCAACCAATGACATCAACAGGACAGTCACAATTAACTTAGTAGTTTACCAAAGACTGAAGAAAACTTACCTTAGTTTTTATAGCTGGTTGGTTAATTTTTTTTTTAACGTCAACATTTTTCAGTTATATTCGTGTCGGTCAGTATTATTGGTGGAGGAAACTGGAGTATCCAGAGAAAACCACCGATCTGTCAGAGGTATCAAGTACACCTCGCCATGAACGAGGTTCGAACTCACAACTTTAGTGGTGATAGGCACTGATTGCACAGGTAGTTGTAAATCCAACAACTATATGATCGGGACCAAGACGGCCCTTCAAACAGCTGGAAAGCAAATTAATGTAAAAGTTTTTGAGAGCAAGCGAAGCCAAGGCATAAACA
Organism: Gigantidas platifrons; assembly: GCA_002080005.1. Lineage (NCBI taxonomy): Eukaryota > Metazoa > Mollusca > Bivalvia > Mytilida > Modiolidae > Gigantidas > Gigantidas platifrons. The sequence goes on along the minus strand of MJUT01001324.1, from coordinate 230,739 downwards.
GGACAAAGTTTACCAAAGTCTGAAGAAGATTGATCTTAGTTTTTATAAAATTACAGTATTGATGAATCGTAAATTTCAGACAATTCCACCAATATCAACAAATCGAGCAGTCACCTCTGACCCCAGTCCGTATCTTGGCAACCTTTTGTTCTTTCCATTTTTTCTAAGAGTTTATTGATTTTGAAAACGGAAGTCTTCTCTTGAAACCACATACTCGTTATGATGTCGGACCAACATTTAAACACAAAATTAGCATATTAAGTTCGGATGTGTCAACCGCCACTAAATAGCTGAAATATTGTTGAAAGGGGCGTTCAACACTATAAACCAAACCGGATGTGTCATTCAATCTCGATTATTTATATTCTTTGTTATGTATATGATATTTCAGGGAGTAGTGAGTTCGACCAGTTTTTAGTTATGGCTTTAACCAATCCATCGTTATTTGGAGGTTTAATGGCGTTTTTACTCGACAACACAGTTAAAGGTAGTTATATTATAGTGATAAATAATAATATCAATCAATAGACAGCACAATTTAAGGGGGTACCATACACTACAGGGAGATAACTCTTTAAAATCAGTAGAACGTTTTGATCATATGATGTTTGTATGCAGATTTAAAGCATCTAGGTGATCGAAACCACAGAGAGAAAAGCTGCTATGTGGCTAGTGAATTTATAGCTCTGAGTCTGTTGGTTGGAATTTGTTAAAATTTTGATATTTATTACAGTGGATATATTCAAACACACTGCCAAATAAATAAGAAAATTAAACGAGCAGATCAAATTTTAGGTGTAGGTTGAAGATGCCAAAATTGTAATGAGAAGCTATAAATCAGAAAAGGAGAGACAATACAATGGTAAAAAGAAAAAGGACAAAAAACAAACAATAATCAATACACTAAAGACTAAATATAGAGCAACATGAACCCCACTAAAAACTAGGAGGGGGGACTGAGGTGCTCCGATTAACTCAGATTATTCTAGATACAATTGATTGTTGTTTAATATGAAGTGAGCATTATTTCAGCTGTATATACAGGAGTGTTTCACGAGATATATCTTACGAGAGCAAGTCTACAGACACAACATTAAATAGATATAAATTGTGTGCTGTGAGTAACATAAAAGAATGGGTAGGGTTAGGGTAATTGGTATTTATCACCACTTTCAGCAAGTTTTGCAGCTACATCGTAGGTCTAACTACCAGAGGTTTTGGCGGAGAAAAGCCCGACTAGATTACGCGAATTCACCAGTTAATCCCAGACGTTAGGTGTATATTGGGGCGTGAACTCACGTCAGTTGTATTTGACTCGTGGTAAGAAGTCAACGAACGCTCTTAATCATAAGGGAACCCCGGTTCGTCATGGATCAGGTCAAAAGCTTTTTATATATAGAACGTGACAACAATAACAAAAAGAAGAAACACACTTAACATTCTGTCCTGTTCTTTCGATTGCCTTAATATATTTTCTAAAATGTATCCGCATCTCTGCTGTGTATTGAATAATGACTATTGTATCTTTTATAATGGTCTCTTTAATAGAATGCGTATTATACATTAGACACCTTTTGCGTCAGACAGAATACATATATTGTACATAGGTACCAGCGTTCCATACAATTACACTGTTCAGCCAGTTATATGTGAGTCAGAATTTTACTCGCATGTGTAAAACACTTGCATGATCGCATATTTGCACTAAGAGTGAAGGATTTAGACCAGAAAATTAGTTTTTCTGTTCAACACCACAATTTTTTTTTTTATCTTAAGTGTACTTACGAAACCATTAGAGTGAGCGGTTACGGGGATCGAGTTCTTCTCTGTTGATACGATCTTTCCTATAAATGTTGTAACTACTCCGACAGTGTGGTATTTGTTCTTCCTTTTATTAATGCAGGTACAAGGCGGGAACGTGGTTTGGCTGCCTGGGCTTCTGGTGAAAGCCAATCACTGTCCTCGAAGTCACAGATTGAAGAAGATATAGACGTTTATGAGATTCCGGTTCTAACAAAATACTTTCAAAAGTTTCCATGTTTTAAGTATCTTCCTATATTCCCGACTTATTCTACCGAAACTTGTGGATGTAAATTAAAGCACCCCTTACAAAATAATGCGGATCATAAATAGGTGTAAATAAATATATTTCACGTGTTTACCACAGGCATGTTTTATATTCGATATTTGTATGAATATTCTATAAATACTTGAGGCCAGCTTTTGTGTTCGAAATACAGGTGTTCGGTTTATACAGTTTACATAAAAAAATATTACCTACATTTGGACTCATTTATTGCTTGGTATAAACAGGATTCTGGTTTATTATCCCCTCGCCATCGAAGTTGCGAAGGGATATAGTAACGCTTCCGTCCGTCCATCCGTCCGTCCTTCCGTCCGTCCGTCATTCCGTCCTTCCTTCCATCCTTCCGTAATATCCTTGTGAACACTCTAGAATCAACATCCTTCAATGGATTTTGACCAAACTTGGTACATACTTAGTCCTTAAGAACATCTGGAACCCTATTGATTTCCAAGGTCATAGGTCAAAGGTCAATGTCACCGGGTCAAAATTTTACCGCTTAACATCCTTGTGAACACTCTAGAATCAACATCCTTCAATGGATTTTGACCAAACTTGGTATATACTTAGTCCTTCAAAGAATCTGGAATCCTATTGATTTTCAAGATCATATGTCAAAGATCAAGGTCACCAGGTCATTTTTTTTTAATGCGTAACATCCTTGTGAACACTCTAGAATCAACATCCTTCAATGGATTTTGACCAAACTTGGTACATACTTAGTCCTTAAGAGAATCTGGAACCCTATGGATTTTCAAGGTCATATGTCAAAGGTCAAGGTCACCAGGTCAAATTTGTAGGTGAGGAGATACGCCACGCTTTGCGTTGCCCTTGTTTAGAGTTCGGTTTAGACAAGTTTCACTTTATTACCTGTTTAACGAGAGCGTAAACCAGTGCAGGCCAAAAAGGAATTCTCTATGGATCCTGAATTTCTTTTCCAGCCAGTCAACGTTCAGTAATTAAATAGATAATTTAACATTTTACCTCTTATGGCCACATTGTACCTCTATCACCCACATTGAAAATTGTATATCATTATGTCATTATAAAAAGAAAAAGAATGTATGAATATTTTACATTTATGATCATGTCTAGTAAGACAGTAATTAAGATCTAATAACTTGTTTATGTTAAGTTGTCTATAGAATTATAACTAGGTCAAAACGATTAGTTTCTGACCTCATCATGTTAGTGTTGCTAGCATGATGTCATCTCAGTATGTGATTGTTAATATCAATTTGTGATCTCAGCATGTGATTGTTAATATCGTTTTGTGACATCTCTGCATGTGATTAATATCCTTTTGAGGTCTCAGCATGTGATTGTTAATATCAATGTGTGATCTCAGTATGTGATTGTTACTATTGTTTTGTGATCTCAGCATGTGATTGTTGTTAATACGGTATCTGTTAATGTGATTCGTGTTGCTCGATCTTTTGTTTTCTGTGTAGTGTTTTGTTGATCATTATTTGTCATTTTTTTCTATTGCCATTGTATTGTGTGTCCTTCTTCGATTACGGTATCTGACTAACCCATTTCGTATCTTCAAACTTATCATATGATTGTCAATATTCTATTGTGATCTCAACATATGATTGTAAATATTCTATTGTGATCTCAGCATATGATTGTCTATATTCTATTGTGATCTCAGCATATGATTGTCAATATTATATTGTGATCTCATCATATGATTGTTAATATTCTATTGTGATCTCAGCATATGATTGTCAATATTCTATTGTGATCTCAGCATATGATTATCAATATTCTATTGTGATCTCAGCATATGA
>MJUT01001324.1:190553-226369 GCA_002080005.1 Gigantidas platifrons | reverse complement strand
TATGATTGTCAATATTCTATTGTGATCTCAAAATATGATTGTCAATATTCTATTGTGATCTCAGCATATGATTGTCAATATTCTATTGTGATCTCAGCATATGATTGTCAATATTCTATTGTGATCTCAACATATGATTGTTAATATTCTATTGTGATCTCAACATATGATTGTCAATATTCTATTGTGATCTCAGCATATGATTGTCAATATTCTATTGTGATCTCAGCATATGATTGTCAATATTCTATTGTGATCTCAGCATATGATTGTCAATATTCTATTGTGATCTCAGCATATGCTTGTCAATATTCTATTGTGATCTCAACATATGATTGTTAATATTATATTGTGATCTCAGCATATGATTGTCAATATTCTATTGTGATCTCAGCATATGATTGTCAATATTATATTGTGATCTCAGCATATGATTGTCAATATTCTATTGTGATCTCAACATATGATTGTCAATATTCTATTGTGATCACAGTATATGATTGTCAATATTCTGTTGTGATCTCAGCATATGAATGTTGATATCAATTTGTGTTCTCATCATGTGATTGTTAGCATCCTTTTGCGATCTCATCCTGTGCTTGTTGATATCCTTTTGTGATATAGCATGTGATTGTTAATATTCTTTGGTGATCTCGTGATGAAATTGTTCACATAATATCACTTTCATTCTTGTCTTGTCTAATAAAAGTGTGATTACTTGAATTTAGTCGATTGGAAACGTTACTTTGATAAGCTCCTTCTGTCAAAATTATTATCAGTTCACCCTAGGCACGTTCAGAAGGAAATTGATTACTAGTTAGAGTCCCATATGACCGACAAAATCTATCAAACAATTCAACTATAGCAGTTCTCGAGTTTTGGTCTGGAACCAGAATATTCAAAATCACTACTTTGATCGATTTGACGGTCATTCTGGACCTACTACAATCTAACACTGGCTCATACAAGTGTTAAAGATATGCGATATAACCCTACTGAAATAGACATATCCATTTTAACTCGTCCCATGGTATATGTGGAATATAGCATAAAGATATATACCGGTATTGTTTGTATAATATATTCATGATTCTTGACAATTCTAATGACTTAATTCTTAATTGTCTTTAAGACAAGTTTGAAAATATCAAAGGGGTAATTGAAAGACAGACAATGCAATGACCAAAAGAAGAATGATAAAATGACAAACAATGATCTACAAAACACTACACAAAAACGTAAACAATGAGCAACGTAAACACACTAAAAACCGGATGTCAACTCAGATGCTTTGGAAGGGTAAGCATGTCGTGCTCCACTAGGGACACCCGTCGGTATACCCGTTGGTAAGTCATGAATGGTGTAAGAACCGGTTTCTGATTTCGAAATCCTGTATCGTATCAAAATTAGCTATCATTATCCTCTCACCAAACCTACATTGAATGAAAGATGGCATTAAATTACATTGTTTTTCAATCTTTTTATTTGCTTATATAACACTTTTATTCTTTGTGTTGTAGTATATCAGAATTGATATTTACGTGGAAATCGTTTTTAGTTGTATGTAAATAAACGTTAGAATAACCGAAGGAGGCAATCAAGAATGGACAATCCAGAGAAACTGTCAGCAATGGGTACACAAAACACAAGACGAAGACAAGAAAAATCAAAATAAAGCACATCACAATATTATTTGCTGGACACCACCATGTACAAGACACAAGACGAAGACAAGAAAAGTTAAAATAAAACACATCACAATATTATTTGCTGGACACCACCATGTACAAGACACGAGACGAAAACATGCTGTTTTCTACCAGACTTTGGTTGTTTCATAAGGGCACCTAGCTTTGTTCAGCCGTAATAAATACTATAAGGTATATATGATTTGTGCAAAAATTGTGATCGAAATCAATGACCTGGTATACTAAATGGACAATATACATACATTGTCGGGAAATATCAAATTTATTTGTGCGAGCTTTAGAAACAGGAAGAAAAACGAGCTTTTCTGGTCTGTTCCGTAGCGAGTGCAAATAAATTTCATATTTACCAACACTGTACAAATATGGTGCTTATACTGCGATGTCAAAAAGTCCAAAACATTAACAAAATTATCAGTAGATAGTAGTACATTGTAATAAGTGTTTTCAGTTGTGTCCTCTGTGAAATCTGCGTATATAATGTTACCGGTTCTTGTCATTTCTCAACATGAATCAGGTACCAGACAAATTATATTTTGGTCAGTGACCGTATATAACAAACATTTATCCAGTCAGTGCAATTTGACTGCTCAAGTAGAACCAGTACAGGATAAAACATTATAGTCATATTCGGGTTATTAATATTCGTCCGGCATATTCACGGAAAATAGCTGCATGTTATAGCTAGATGGTTTCAAACCGCTAATAAACCGTTGTTTCTGAAAAAGTCTACTTCTTGTTTTTATTTGCATAAATGCGAGAAGAAAAATATCTAAAACTGAAACATGTCTAACTAATAACGATGGCTAAGGAAATTAGTAAAATTTATACCACGATCTTCCGACTTTAACCGTTTAACTCGGAAAACCGTCGTATAAATAGTGTGTAACATGAAGCCATGTAATATCACTTCTAGATCGTTGTTTATTGCACGGCTCTCTTGAGAGTAATAAACCTACTGCTCAGATTTAAAGTGTGTAATATCTCGCATATAGATGTGCGTGTATTATTTCACAGTTCTTAGCTGTTCTTTACATTCTGGTATAGAAACCATAAAAAGATCAAAGGAAAAGAATGCATTTATGTTATTACACATTTTATTAAATCTCAACATAAATAACAATTCGATTGTTTGTTTGTTTGATGGTGTTTAACGCCACTTTCAACTATATTTCACTGAGTTATATCGTGGCGGTCAATTTTATTGGTGGAGAAAACCATCGACCTATCGCAAGTCAATAAACAAACTTTAGAATAACAATTCGAAGTCTTTAATAAACTGTAATGATCCGTAACACCATTGAATATATTAAATGTTATCATGTTACACCCCCTGGTCAAAATGATACTTTTCTTACACCTCTCTCAGCAGAAATATCACATAATATAAAGACATACAAGAAAACGAGATACCATCATAATATTACGATTATAACAAGAAATGGATAATCTGCCCTTGGCTATAACCACTATACTTTGTACAAAAAGGTGGTAATAAATGGGTGACCGAATTTATATCACTAAATAGGATCTCGAATTACCAAATTCAATTATCTGGCAAAGTTTATCGTACCGCAACTATTGAGCCAAAGTGAATTAAATAATATCAAATAAAATTTTAAAAAATTAAGCCATGATATCAAATGTTAAGAAGAGTTTGAATATACCAAAAAGTGTAATCATAATCCGTTAAATCGAAGAAGGACATAAAACGCAATGGTCAAATGAAAAAGGACAAAAGGACAGAAAACTAAAGACCGAGTAACACGAACCGCACTAAAAACCGAGGGTGAACTCAGGTGCAACTGTTGAGAAGAAACGTAGATTAATGTCCCTATTGGATAGCCTTTTCACTGGGTTAGTAAGTGTACCGTGCAATGTCTACTGACTCTCTCCTCTGGTCTTAGGTCACCCGAAAAATCAAAGATAATATGATATATCCATGGTTACAAAAAATCCCGTGTTATACTATTAATTTCAATATCTCACAAATATTATGAATATATCTGTAGTTTTCCTATTACACATTAATTAAACAATTAGATAAGACATGATCGTTCAACTGATTTTTATATGAATTTGCTTTTAGTGTGTATTCAAAATTATTACTTATTTGATTATTGGTGCTTAGCACCACTTTCAACAATATTTCAGTTAAATCATACTGGTCAGTCAGCGGATAAAACCGCCGAACCTGGGCAAGACACATACCGTGTTATCGAGTACATCTTGCAGCTGTCGGGAATGAAACTCGCAACTCAAATAGCGATAAGAATCGATTACATAGGTACATGTATTTCTATTGATCAAATGATTGATACCATGACGGTACTCTTCAAATTGAGCCGATTGATTGATTGATTTGTGCTTAACGCCAACCTTAGAAGTATTTCTGATATATCGTGGCGTGTAAACTGAGGTTAATCGAAAGGAACTTTATTATAAAAAGTAAAAAAAAAAAAATTTTAATTAATATTACCGCGTTATAACCATAATACATGTATTTGTTGTTCCAAATTTATTTATATGTTCTTTGTTATTATGAAAAGAAAATTGGAAAGGTGATGGTCCTCAATTCAACCAATGTCTGGAGAACGAACAATTACTTCTCACCTCAAATGTTTGTACACAAAAATACCACGGCAATTTGATCTCAAACAGACATTAACAAACAATGAAAAAACTACAACCCACTCGACAAGACCTATCTTATCAGTACATTTTCTATCTCAATGGTATTTAAAACGACTTTTCACGCAAAATAATCCTCCTGGTTTCATAATCATCACAATACTATCTTACATCTTGAATTTTAAGCAATCACATTGTTCAACTAATACCGTGTTGAAATTATAGAACCGACACGTGTAATCATATTTTTTGACGGACTGAGAATCGGGATTTACATAGTGGACTTAGAAACTTATGTCGAATTATTTTCATAAAGAGACAGACATTGATCAGCGTTTAAGAATACATCTTTTTCTTTAGAAAAGAATCATTAAATAATTGAGAGATGCACTCCAGCCTGCTATGATACACACTATCGCTAAAAATAGATTTACAATAGACCATTTTCACATTTCCGAATTTGATTCTACGTTTCACATGAGTTATTTCCCCTTTAGGAGTACAAAGGGCTCCCTTTTCATGCAAACCTCAATTAAAATAGCATATTTTCACATAATCTGTTCAAACTTTCAATGTTGTAACACCTTGTGAATTTGTTATGAAATTATCCGATTTTTTACAAGTTCAAATATCTACATATTATGAGAAAATTGTACTCAAAGTTGTTGTCTGTTCCACTTCCTTTTCTAGACCAGGTACCATATTACTCGTCGTAAGGGAAATAACTCGTACTAAAGTTTATAAAAACATATATAACTCTGTAATTAAATCTGGAATGTACAAAAGGTCTATGCGTTTATTCAGACTTGTAACATATCTAAAGAATTGACAAGTGTATTGAATTCAAAGAGTGTTCTATTTTGCAAACTCTAGCAACATTATATGACCTGTTACAAAAACTAGAACAAAAACAATAAAGGTAAATTGTCCTAAATACAGACAAAAATAGTAAACATTATTCCCAATTCATTGAAAGTATCTTCCGTCCATAAACATGGAACAAAGTTTGTTCACGACTTACAACAGGTCGGTGGTTTTCTCCGTGTATCCCGGCTTCCTCCACTGAAAACCCTGACCGCAACGATATAACTGAAATATTGTTAAAAATGACGTTAATCACTAATTATATAAAAAATAACCCTAACCATAACACTATCCCGTCCATATAACGTCCCCTAATGCATATATTCGTCCACAGCAAGATCTAGAAATACTAATATAGACTTAATCACCTATACACTATCCTTAATTTAAATCTGTGAAAAGTACATAGTAATATCAACCTTCATTTTGTTTGTTGAGATGGCAAATGGTATTTTTGTGTTTGGATAGGAAATTTAATACTATTAACTTGTTGTTCGGAAAATGTTGAATGATTAAAATAGCAAAGTACAAATTTACAAGGACGAATATCGTCCCACAAGGAAAAGTAGCCTATTTTTTTAAATACACAATGTATATGAACTATATAGCAGATGACAAGATAGTCATGCGTTTAAACAAAATGTTGTTTTGCCCCCAGGAACAAACACATTAAACCACTAATAGTGACGATTTTGTAATGTTTACAAATATCCTACGATAATAAAATGACATGTAGAACATTCATTCGACACATATTTATTGACCTTCATCAAATTATTCAATAAACATCATTTGATGTTTGTCACAATAAAATATTACATAAACACAAACCCTCACCAAGAGGGGAGGTTTGTGTCCATAAAATTACTAGTTGAACTCCGCCACTTTTTATTGAAGTGCCTGTAACAAGCCAGGACATGTTGCAAAAACACAAAACTGTAATATTATCTCACTAAGAGGGGAGGTTTGTGCCCCAAAAAAAATACCAGTTTAAAACCGCACCTTTTCTTGAAGTGCTGTGCCTAGAAAACTGACCGCCACGATATAGCTGAAATATTGTTGAAAGTGGCGTTAAGCCCTATATACCAAACCTTACAAGTTTTTGAAAAATAAATTTTGTAAAATTCAACGAACATCACTAATATAATACAAGATCAAGTCGCTTCAACTATGTAACGCCTAAAACAAGGGCAATGCTAAGCATGGCGTATCCCCTCGCCTAAACATTTGACCCGGTGACCTTGACTTTTGACCTATGACCTTGAAAATCAACAGGGTTCCAGATTCTCTTCAGGACTAAGTATGTAACAAGTTTGGTCAAACTCCATTGAAGGATGTTGATTCTAGAGTGTTCACAAAGATGTTACGGAAGGACCGACGGACAATAGCGTTACTATAACCTTCGCAACTTCGTTGGCGAGGGGATCATAAAGGGTATCGAATCAATAACATTTTATTACTATACGATTCGGGATTGGACTCGCTACTTAATTTGGCCAAATTCTTAACTACAAACGTTACATAAAACAGTTAAATGGCGCTTGAGATATACCAGATGGTCATTAGAAAGAAATGTCAAGTCGTAATAACAGTAATTATTCTAAATGATAAATTACCCATTCTTAATATTAAGTAATCCTGTTGATTATTGACCTTTTAAAAACCCACTTAAGCTAATATTTGTAAAGGACCCAACTGGAAATTAGTCGAAAGGATTCGTGGGTTGTTCTTGGTTGGCAATTTATCAACATTTAATTAATCAAGAATTCTTAATCACTTGTGTGGATTGTTGATACATTTTTATCCTAAGAATATTTTACTTGAATCTTTTAGCGTTTGGACACTGACATGGTTTATTAGATATGTTTATTATTGAAATTTACAGTTCCTAAATATTGTATTGTATTGTTCACCCTTTTTCCCTTCGTCATTGTATTGTTCACCCTTTTTCCCTTCGTCATTGTATTGTTCACCCTTTTTCCCTTCGTCATTGTATTGTTCACCCCTTTTCCTTTCGTCATTGTATTGTTCACCCCTTTTCCCTTCGTCATTGTATTGTTCACCCTTTTTCACTTCGTCATTGTATTGTTCACCCTTTTTCTATATACAGCTTTTGACTGTTTTTGGAATCTGCAAACTCTTCTTAGTTAAATGCGAAATATATGAAGCAAAGTTGAAAACCCATGAATAATTAATAAAATATAATATAGAATACTATCGGTGTTATTATATTTTATTCATCATGGCTTTGAAAGGTCGCATAAATAACACTAAGCAATAATAAGGGAAAACACATTTGTTTGGAAATATCGTAGAATATAGTACAAGCTTCAATTATTTGAAAAGTTTGAAGATATCAAAGCGGTAACCAGAGGTCGTAAATAGACGAAGGACAGACAATTCAACGCTTACAAATTAACAAAAGGAGAAACAATGGTTCACCAAACACTATTCAGAAAACTAAAGATTGGGTCGAACGAAAACAACTAAAACCGGCGATCAACTATGGTGCTCTGGAAGGGTAAGCAGTTTCTGTTCCACAATTATATGTTATATTATTTTGTATTTATCTATATATATGTTAGGGAGAATTATTGTTGTGAGTTCGAATCCAGCTCATGTCTAGTTGTACTCGATACAACCTTATGTGATAAAACTTGCCAGTTATTTACGGCAGGTCGGTAAAAACAATTTCCGGCACTCCGGTTTCCTCCACCAATAAAACTGACCGCCAAGATATAACTGAAATATTCTTGAAAGTGGCTTTAAACACCATAATACCAATCAACCAACCAGCCAACTGTTAGGGATAATAAAAGGTCATATTTGTGCTTCCCTCCATAAATAACCATTATTCCAACCGTAAGACAATGTTTTCTTTCTTAAATCATAACAACATTATTGACCTATTGATATTTATATTTATAGGATTAGAAATGAAATTGTCTTTCAGAAGTCGGCCTCATGCAAGCCCTACAAAAAAAACCTCGAAAAACCGAAAAAAGGAAACGTATGGCTCACAATACCCGATGTCGCTAATATATTTGGAACCATCGTGTCCGCCATCGTATGGTAGTTGGATTTACAACTACCTACGCAATCGGTGCCTATCACCACTGATGCTGTGAGTTCGAATCCCGCTCATGGCGAGGTGTACAACATTATGTGATAAATTTTGTCAGTCACTTGCGGCAGGTCGGTGGTTTTCTCCTGTTTCCTCCACCAATAAAACTGTGATAGCCACGATATAACTTAAATATTGTTGAAAGTGGCGTTAAACATCATAAAACTAAACCTAAGACCAAACAATTTGTTCGTAGGTGGAAACTCGAGTTCAAACCTCAACACGTTATTAACTTAATTCATATCCTGCACAATTTTTATTTATTTGTTTTTTAATTTTTTTTATTAATTTTTTTATTACTACCTGTGCCTATGCCTAGAATCTGAAAATTATCTTAATCTATTCTTTTTATTTTACTTTACTTTAGTAGAATATGAATTAATTACTTAATCATGTTGCCATAGGTAAAAACCCTAATCATTTATGTCATACATATGATAAACATATACAACATACATATATATATATATATATTGTTTAGAACAATTGTCTCGTTATTTTCATTCAAAGTGTTCTGTACAGGGCTATTCAAATGATACAAGATCAATGACAAAAATGATTTGAAATAAAAATAATTCATCCGATAGAATTGTTGATGATCGGGTAGCAACAAGGGAGGAGGAGTCATTAAACTAACTATACGGTTTAAGGAAATGAAACTGAACGAATGAATTATCATTTAAATTGTAACGGTGGCTAATAGACCAGTATATGTGACATGAATATAATGCAATGTAAATGTAAAGTGTAAGGTATATGACAAGATGGAAGTGTTTGCGTTAGGATATGGTAGGAGACCTTCTCTTGCTGAAGGATTAGAGGCAGCTATAAATAGGAGGTTGTCTGTTAGATCAAGAGGTTCAGTTGACGGGAATGCAGAGGAAATTTTTAATGTACTTAAAGGAGAAATCGTAAGTTCACAATTATTATAGTGTAATAGTTTAGAAACTTAGCATTACAAATTTTACTAAATATATTAACAATTTCTGATTTATGAAAAATGTCTAAGAGACATATTATTCTTCATAAATCAAATTAACATTACTGGTGAAAGCTTAGACTGTATGATAGATCACAGAAAGAATATTACAATGTGTGTTGTAAAAGAGCTATATTGTTAAAAACACTTGCATGAACAAATCAGTTTTAGTTTAAACATATTTTATTTGCTCAAATGTGCCAAAAGGATAAGACACAAGTTAAACAAACTTATGAAGTCTTCTCCTATGTACAATAAGTTACAACATTATTTGATAGAGCATGCATGTATATAAATATTTCTTACATTAATATGTGAGATTGAACAAAAACAGAGAATGAATAAAGGAATGAGAGAGGGGGGTTAGTGGTGATGATGTGTGCAATTGTTGTTTTGGTGAACTACTAGACAACAAGAAACCTTTCTGACCTCTTTGTATATTCAAACACGTTCTTAAAAATAATTAAGTTCTATTCATATGAGAGTGTAGGATTACCACAGGTCAAAAGTGTAAGGCCTAAAACACAATAATTAGGTAGCCAGTTGAGATTTTGAAACAATGTATATCTCATATTTTCATAATGGGAACAATCGAAGAAGAAATGATAAGAGTCTTCGCGATTGACACCGCAGCGACAAGACGGATCTGAAACTATATTTATTTGGAACAAATCGTAATTCAAAAAAGAAGCAAAACGCTATATTGTTTATTATTCCTACCAAAAAACTGAGCATACCGCTGATTTAAGTACGCAATAAGATATTAAGCTTAATGCGTTCATTTAATGAACTTTACGGATTGATGAAGAAACCTTGATTTTTATGACTGTCTGGGTGAATTTTTAGAAATTCATTTACTTTGAGATATGAAATATCAGAAGCCATAGACGTGCAAACAATACAATGACCAAACAAATAAAAGAACAAAAAGACAGAAAATAGTCGACAAAAACACTTTACACTGCACAAATTGGCTATTATATTGTCTGAATTTCTGGGCTTCTGATTACCCGTCTCGAAGCTTCATGCACTTCTTCAAATAAATCGTAATTATTCATACAGTTTATCTCTTGTACCGAAATTTAAAGGAAATTATTCTCGTCTTTCGTATAATATATCGTTTGTCTCTATTGCAACGTAAAATTTCCACAATCTTTGATGAAAATGTTCGTGTATGATTTATGCTAATTTTAATATAGTTGTTTATTTATGATTATAGACGCAAACATTGGTACCCCACTGATGTTGCCCACTTTGTAAAGCAGAGTTCGCGAAATGTGTCAGTCCTGTCAGACATGACCAGCAAAATTTGGGCAGATTTTACCAAGGACTGACACAAGTTTGGTATTTTGCAATAGAAAATTAATGAGGACTGACATTCTTTTCACTAGGACCACCAAACCCACATGCAATTTCGCGAACCCTGGTAAAGGGGTAGTTTCTGAATAATATATATATGCTGTGGTCTTTTTTGTGTTCTATGGTTTCTTGTGAGGGTGATTGCTTAATTTTTTTTTATATTGCTGGAATTGTTGAAACTTTCTCTTCACGTGAAGAAATATACGGAGTAGGAAATCTCTTAGGATGTGATGTCTCTCTGCTTCACATATTGAATTTTTTTTTATTTATTTAATCCGTTTCTGACCCGTTTTTTTATGTATTTTGTAAATCTAGTTTGCTGAGATTTAACCGATAACTGCATTTTTCGTAATAAGTGTCTTTCATTATACTGGACATATTTTTTATGTCACTTGTATCCTGTTTCATACGATTATAAGTGTTTTAGATTATCTTTAGATATCATAATGTATTTTAGAAAAAGCTCAGTGCGTTGCTTAAAAGACCATCTAAAATACATTATTTCAGATGGGCTTATGATTATATTTGTGATATATAACACGATTTGTGTGATCAAATTAAATCCCTTATGGACCCCCAGAAAAAAGTAGTGAAATAAATACCGGTAAGTGTCAATTATTTGATCATGGGATAAATAAGTTATTACCTTATAATATATTAACCTTTATTTATATTAGAAATGATATATCTTTTATATATGTCATGTATATATGATCTTAAATATGTCATTGTTATATAAACAATATATAGTGGCATTTATTGTTATGTGCATACTTAAGAAATAAATCATGGAAGCCAGAATGTGTTGGGAGTTTTAACATGGATTGGCGGATATTAGTATTTTATCCCGAGCCAGAAGCGAGGGATAAAATTTACTAATATCCGCCAATCCATATTAAAACTCAAAGCACATTCTGGCTTCCATGATTTATTTCGATTCTGATATGTCTAAGAGTACAAATACGGTAGTATACTTTGATTGGAAGACGGTACTTTATATAAACGCTTGCGGAAAATGTCGCACACAATTTATGTAACTCGAATAATACTGCGCCCTCTATCGGCATTATTCGGGTTACAATTTATGTTGCCAATGGAAAAGTAGGTCACATTCACCGGCGCATGTGCTAATGAGATTATACCGAATGGATAACTCGCTTGTTTGTTATGGCGAAAGAAGGAGGTCATGTTAGAATATTCAATTAATACATAGTTATCATATACACATACATTAAATTGTTATTGTGCTCGCTCTATTATCTCAGATAGAATATATAGTAGCTTCTTGTGCAATAAATTTAATGTCTACTTTTTATTGGGTCGATACCTCTACTGGCAGACTATTCGTTCGGCAATGATATAGTTTACTTTTTTTTTTTTTATCGAAATTTACAGTTCTTAAATCATGTAATTATTAATATGATAATAGGTGTTACCTAACTTGGGACGAAGTCCAATAATTAACTCAGATATATGGACCTATATTTTTTTTCAAAGTAGACCGGGAGCGGATCCAGACTTTCTCAAAAGAGGAGGCAAATAGGGGGCCTAAACCCAAATTGTCCGTCTTTCTAAAGGTTTTTCGCCAAAACGGTAACCTGCCCCTCCTGTAGACTATTAGTCCGAGATAGATTGTGCACCCAGTCCGGTGTTGTATAATCTGGTACTCGACGTCTCAATTTCATAGAAAATATTATTTCGGACAGGAGGAGGAAGAAATGAAACTCTGTTTAATGGTAGTGTCAGTCCCATGGTATATGTTTGAACACACTGCGATTTTGAGTCATTTTGTAACTTTCATAACCGGAAATTGGGTACGAGTTGGAAAAGGTACGAGTTGATATGGAATCTGTAAATCGTTCCAGATTACTGCGCATCCGATTTTCTGCAGATTTAACCATATATTGGTTTCTGGTGTGTCATGTCCGGTGCAAGGAATTTAAGCCATTAGTGATATGGATTTGGAATCAAAATATTACTATTTCTACCATAGTTGGGACTTCGTCCCATAATATGGATTATGCACAGCCTACAGGCGAGCATCGCATCTACGCATAGACATGTACAAATAGTAGTTTTGGGTTATTTTCTTCATTATTCTTGATTATTTTTCTTTGTTCTTCAATTCGACTTACCCAGTTAATTATATTGCAAAGGAGATTTTTTGGGCCGAGATATATCGGGGATGACTTTTTTTTAGGGCCGAGATATATCGGGGACGACGTTTTTTTAGGGCCGATCGTTCTTTAGGGGCGAAACCAATGCAGGGTAGCGAGAATGGCCAGGTAGTTACGATTGGGGCGAAACAACAAGGTATAACGACAATCTCTACCCAGAGTTGTCGGTCCTTACACTCACTCCATATTGGAGTGAGTGTAAGGACCGACAACTCTGGGTAGAGATTGGTCTAACGATTGTTCATTTTTTAAATAAATTAATCGTTCCATGTAAAGAAGCTTGTACGGTTTCCTTTCTAATTATGTTTTGGCTAATTTTAAACTGAATAGTTATTTGTTATTCAAATTAAAAGGCCATTTCCTGTACTTCACTCCGATTGTTCATTCTATGCCGAAACTTAGAATCCACCTCCGGTTGGTATTGATCGTATATATATATATATATATATTATATATATTGATTCATCTCCTTACACACATGTTGTTGTTTAGCTTGCATCTTGCGATGCTCGTTAATATGATAATATTAGTTATACAGTGTGTTAGTGACCTAACACACTGTGTAACGAATATATCTTACCCACTACCCTTTGGATTTGAAGTTCTGAGGTTTTTTTCTTACTTTTATGAGTCTATACTCAAGAATTCATAAAATAATTGAAAAATACAAATTTTCGATATTTTATATCACAGAAAAATATCACATAATGTTCAACAAGAACAGTCAAAATTTTCACAAAAACAATAAACTGTTCTCAAAACCCTGGAAAGAATGTTTAAAGAACACAAGTAATTTCCCAAAATACATCAAGTCAACTATTACTTATTAACGGTAATTTACTAATCCTGTATGAAATTTACTAGCCCTGTATGAAATTTACTAGCCCTGTATGAAATTTACTAACCCAGTATGAAATTTACTAACCCTGTATGAAATTTACTAACCCTGTATGAAAAACATACAAGAGGCTCAGACGCCCTGTATGAGTTATACAGGGCGTCCACGTGTTCACGCTAAACCAATCATTTTCTTACATTTATGTAGGAGGTAAGATATTAGGTGTTACCTAACTTGGGGCGAAGTCTAATATATTTGTCTAAACAATATTAACTCGGATATATAGACCTATAATATTTTTTCAAAGTAGACCGAGGGTGGATCTAGATTTTCTTAAAAGAGGGGGCAAATAGGGGGACCCAGACCCAAATCTTCCGTCGTTTTTTAAGTCCCGATGTAGGTACGAAACGACCAGGTTATGAAACGTCCGCATTCGATTTTCTGCACAGATTTAACCATGTATTGACTTCCGGTATGTCATTTCCGGTGCATGCAAATTTAGCCATTAGTATATAGAAAAAAATTGCTATTTCTACCATAGTTGGGACTTCGTCCCATATTAAGCTATGCATCTCCACCGTCGTGTATATGAGACCTTAGCTGATTTTGCTATCCTGGTTAGGTACATTGACTTATTTGCTCTCAAAAACATTTTAAATTTTGTTTTCCAATCTGTTTGATCATGAGTGTACCTAGTGAAGGTTATTCCAGAAAAGTACGTTTTCATTCCCCCTTTTCTTTATTGGTTTATAATGAGTTCACGACAACACATACTATCAATTTCAATTCTAAGATAGTGACATTTATCCCTCTATGTCCCCTTTTTGACCATATCATGTGACAGTACAACGGATTTATTAATTATGACAGTATTTAGTCTGCCGTATGAAAACTGGTTTGAACGACCGTTTTCTAGTCATAAAACCGTTGAATTTAGAAATACAATATTTTAAAACTGAAATATCTCGGTGTTCATAAACATTTCAATTAAATATTTATGTCAAATACAATTCAACTAACATTTAATGAAAGTTTGAAGATACCAACGGGGTAATAAGAAGATACCAACGGGGTAATAAGAAGATACCAACGGGGTAATAAGAAGATACCAATGGGGTAATAAGAAGATACCAACGGGGTAATAAGAAGATACCAACGGGGTAATAAGAAGATACCAATGAGGTAATAAGAAGATACCAACGGGATAATAAGAAGATACCAACGGCGTAATAAGAAGATACCAACGGGGTAATAAGAAGATACCAACGGGGTAATAAGAAGATACCAACGGGGTAATAAGAAGATACCAATGGGGTAATAAGAAGATACCAACGGGGTAATAAGAAGATACCAACGGGGTAATAAGAAGCAGTAATTCGAAGAAGGACAGACAAAGCAAATGGCAAAAAAAAAAATGAGGGTTAGCCAAATACTACACAGAAATTTAACGATGGAGAAACAAGAACCCCACTAATAACGGGGATGAACTCGGCTTTGGTTTGTAGAAGCTTTTCATGAGATTTATGTTGCCATAACGTTATTTAACAATTCATTCTAGTTGTCTAGTAAGACTCTAACTAAAATGTAAACACCTTGAGAGTTGTGTAAATTTCTATTCATTTTGAACCAAACATTCTTGGGCAAAATGATATTCACAACAGTATTTAGGAAATACCTCTATAGAGAGTGTAGTAATTTTGATTCCACGTTTTACATGAAGTTTATATCTCAATAACTGACGTGTAAAAACGTAGATATCAAACACAATGCTCACTACACGTTTCTGGAATAACCTTCATCAGGTACGCTCAAAACCAAAATATTTGATTTGATTTGATTTGATTTGATTTGATTTTTGGTGTTTAACGCCACTTTCAACAATATTTCAGCAATATCATGGCGACCAGTTTTAGTGGTGGAGGAAGCCGGAGTACCCGCAGAGAACCACCGACTATGGGCAAGCAACTGGTAAACTTTATCACTTGCGGTTGCGAGTCGAGTGCACCTTTTTTGTAATTTACAAAGCCGGGCGCGAACTCTCGCCGTATTTGTGATAGGATTGTAAGAGTTGTTAGATCCAGCGATCTAACTCATTGAGCCACCCGGGCCTCCCGAAATATTTGAAACCCAGCTAAATAGACGACTACAAATTGCAGCATAACGGTGCAAGTATCTTTAGTAAGATACAAGCATCGTTTAATGAACAGTTTAACAGTGTTTTCTTTTTATAAAGAGTGGCAATCTTGGGTCCATAAGACTAGTTTAACCCCTTTTTATTGATAATGTTTCATTAGAAAGCCACATAATTTAAAAGTGTTACATGTTTTTGGCATTTATCTCGTACGGGTATAAAGAAACAAATATATAAAGTTTTGGCGGTAATTGGCCACAGGTTTAATTTCAGATCAATATATATAGATACTAGATAGATACAATAACAAGATATGCGGTTACCGACAATTTATGGCAACCGTTTGATAGATGGTAGATAGATATTCAATATCATATCAATGTATATATAAATGTATAGATAGATAGATAGATAGATAGATCATACAATAACAAAATATGCGGTTACCGACAAATTATGGCAACCTTAGATAGATAGATATACAACGGGTATACAATGCACCGTGGGATACACAGGTGCTTGTAAGTTGTAAATTAAAGTCTGATTACACCGTGGGATACACAGGTGCTCAGGTGCTTGTAAATTAGTCTGATCACACCGTGGGCTACACAGATGCAAATGTTATGTTTCAAGCAGAATAGTATACAAAGATAAACATAAAAAGCAGCGAATTCCGCTTCACTTTGCACGAATTAGTTCGCCACACACAAATCCAAACCAGGACTTTACTTTGCACAAAGTTACAGTTCAACTTGCACAAATCCAAATAACAGAAAACTGCTGGAATCTAACAGGACTTCATTTTGCACGAATTAAAGTTCGAAACGCACAATTCCAAAACAGGAATTCACTTTACACGAAAGAAAGTTTGACACGCACAAATCCAAATAATGAAAAATTATACAAATTGTCAAATAATTCTTCACGGTGAGCAAATCGTTGTGTGGTACTGTAATCCATTTACACCATAGAAAACACCAGTTTCCAATCATCAAGGCGGATCAGCATCTGAAATTATAAATTCAAAGCCAGCAGCAGTATCCATTCTAAATTATTGGAGAAAGAGGGAGGGTTTAAAATTAAACGCCGACAGTCAACATCCGTCTTGTCTGGTAAGGAATCATTACGTCACTCTAAACTGTAAACCTAAAACCCTGAATACAATCCCGTAGGCGTATAATCCCCGACGCGATAAATGAATTTAAGCATATAACTTAAATTCTGTTAATACTAAATATGAAATACTTTATTTATATTATATCATAAATAAGGAACATCTGCAAAAAATCAAAGCTCCTTTTGTTTCTATTTTGTACTTCGTTCGACTGTGTCAACGCCAATTGACAGATGTAGTATTTAATTGTGCCCCATACAGTAAAATTGGTTTTATGGAATCATCCCCAGCCGGATAAGAAACTGATAGGTCACTATTTGGCAAAAGATAGTTGTGATATTGACAGCAATGGACAATAATTTACGTTTAATCAAATATAAATATGAAAAAGAATGGTTCATGTTATTATATCATATATTATATCTTTTAAGATAAGTAACGACATGTGCCACAAGTGGAGCAGGAACTGCTTATCCTTCTCCAGATCATATACTGGCTATACTTCCGAAGCACTGACTTCTCTCCCCTACATTCTAGTGGAGTTCAAATTACTCAATCTTTGTTTTCTGTGTATTGTTTTTAAGAATAAATTGATATCTTTGTCCTTTTCTTTTTTGGTCTTTGTATTGCCTGTCCTTCAATTTACGGCTTCTGATTATGCCTTTGGTAACTTGAAACTGTTCCTACATACTAAGACAAATTGGATTTATCTTACATTGATAACATTCTATTTTGATTTGCGTATTCTTAATAATAATGATAACAATAATCATAATAATAATCAGAATTTTTTTTTAATCAGACTGTCAATGCTACAAATCGTCGTGAATAAGCATTATCTGATGTTCTCGTGGCAAGTAGAATTCTGATTGGCTAACAAGGTACTTCCAAGGATTCATGGAAGAAGTGCGGTGCCAATGCTACAAATCGTCGTGAATAAGCATTAGAGAATCTATTCAATTCATAAATGATCTGACTGAAAACCTGGGGAAAAGCATAAGAATTTTGATTGCTCTTGTTAGAACTCGGACCTATCAAAGGAATCTCCGAAAATAGAGCCAACCAGTCATTGCTCTTTCTCCTAAATGCTGCGTGATTAGCGGAAAAGCAACACATACACATTTTTAGTCTTTGGTTTGACCCCATCGGGGCTCGAACCTACGATCTACAGCACACAAAATTTTAAGATACCAAAGTACTAATCAGAAGTCGTAAATCTAAGGACAAATAATTCAATGCTCAAATAAAAATGACAAAATGACAAACAATGATCTACCATACATTACGCATCTTCGCTAGCCAAGGGTTACGATCCGATCTACTCATCTTCACCCTTGGCATCGTTAGACGGATTTTCGAGGTCACACGGTGAGAGTTTATATGTAATGCAGCTAGTGGTAGCAGCAACTAATCAGAACGCGCTTTACAACGTGGCAACAAAGACATCTTTTCCGTCTATAATAGCTATTCTAGATTTGCTCCGATTGTCTGTCAAAGAGTTTATATTCTCGAGTCAATTTTCAGAGCATTCAAACAAAAGGAAATGAAAGCCTCGCGTCGATTGGCAGAAAATAACATCATTACAAGGGACGCAACTGTCAAAATCCAGCAGGTGGCAGTGCGCGGGAATTACGAAAATCCGTCTAACGATGCCAAGGGTGAAGATGAGTAGAGCGGATCGTAACCCTTGGCTAGCGAAGATGCTAATTACGCAGAACAGTAAAGATTGAGCAAGACGAGCCCACTAAACACTAGGGATGAACTCAGGTGCCCCACAGGTGGTACCCATCGTTGTTACAAACTCGGTGTTCTCCACATGCAAATAACTGATAAACTGCTCAACAATCAACTAATCAATCAAAGAAGTATTTAAAGTCAATTGTAATGGCATGTCAATCAAACGTATATTAATTTTGTACATGATTTTTCGACTAATCTATTCATTGGTCTTTGACATTAACTGGATATATGTCACGTGTTAAATATGTTAAATCACACATATGACTTAAATACTGCGGTCATGATCGCATGGAAATTGTTAGATTTATATATGATATATATATGCAGTCAATGCCTATCACCACTAACGTTGTGAGTTCGAATACCACTCAGGCGAGGTGAACTCGATACAACATAATGTGATGAAGTCTATGACTCCGCGTACTCTGGTTTCCTCCACCAATAAAACTGACCGCCACGATATCACTAAAATATTGTTGAAAGTGGCGTTAACTACCGTAAACCTAACCTGAAATACTTCTGGCCTCTCTTTATAGCGCACTTAGTAGTAGAATACAAGAATAGTAGTAAAAATGGTTTCATTTAGAATAAGGGAGGTTACTCTTACTATATTTCATTGTATTCACATGGAGACACACAACACACAATAAAGGTTTATGATTTATGGTTTATGGTCTTTAATGCCACTTTCAACCATTTTTCAATTATATTGGTGGAGGAAACCGAAGTACCAGGAGAAAACCACCGACATGTCGCAAGTCATCGAGAAACTTTATCACATGATGTTGTACCGAGTACACCTCGTCATGAACAGAGTTCGAACTCACAACTTTAGTGGTGATAGATACTTACTGCAGATGTAGTTATAAATCCAACTACCATACGATCACAACAATGACGGCCCCTACACTCTCAATAACGACTTAAAATATAGATCATGCATTTTTGTCAATTATTTCCCGGTTGATGATACAGTTTTACGCTTTCTATGTTTTTGAAATTGGATTTAATCAAAATATGTATATATTCTCCGAGGCGTTGTGATTTTAATTATTTCATTTTCATTAAATTTCCCATTAGCATGTTAATAAGGTGGTTGAATGAAAGTGGTATAGTCATTTTTATTTCTAATATGTAATAACTGACAATGTCCAGTCACCATATCTGAGTAATAATTACGAGTATGGATTTATATTCAAATGGGTGGGAGAATACCAGACCGTCAGATCAGTTTCAAATCCAATCGAAAAATTGTAGAAACATCAGATACCCCTAACACTCTAAATACATGATTGCTCCATCTCCTGGTATGGCCCAAACACGTCAAGCAAAAGTTGCAGGGCTAAACTAGTTTGTTGCTCCAAACCTCACCTTTTAGTGAAATAATCCCGTGAGATCAACGTTTTCCAAATGTAATCTAAATGCACATCGCACATAACTAGATAAGCAGCGTTGTTGTACATAGCGACGAGTCATTATCGTGAACTTATTTCCAAATATTTTTAATTAGTCGGTTTGTTTTCACCACATTTGAAAACCGTCACATCAATGAAACACCTATCTTTCCGGGACCATTCATCAGCTTTGATAATAGTCATGTCTTGATATTGGGGAATGGTTAAATTTGTTGTGAACCAAAGGAGTAGGTCAATGTGATTGCTTGACGATGACGATAGTGAAATAGCCAACCCACATTTCTTTTGTGCTTCTTCTGTCGTGTATAAAGATAAGGATTTGGTATACGTGGTTTACAATGTCAAAAATATTTTTTGTGAATTTGTGACGTAAAAATGCTTTTGACATTTACGGTCGTAATTAAAATACTTCAAAGGACTCATAGTTGATGGTGATGGTTGACGAGATATATTAGATACTGAATTTAGTACTGTTTGACTACTATTTTACCTATTTTTTCCAGTATTGTTATAAATGCTGTTTTAGTGACAACCGGAACCTTTGAACCGTAATGGAAGCGAGAGGTTGGCGCCGTAAAATCTGATTCAATCCACCATTTCTTTAGAAATGCCTGTACCAAGTCAGGGCCATTGCGGTTTTCCAGATTCCTGGTTGTTGACTTATTTTGTCTGTTTATTGATTTATGAGTTTTGAATTTCCCTTTGGAAGATTGCTCTGTGTTCGGTAATTTTGTTATTACCCTTATTCACGGTTAACTTTAATAAGTTAAAATCTATTTGTTTGCAAAGCAAAAATCCAGTTGGATTGAGGCAATACAAATAAACAAATATCATACTCGATGTCTTCATCCATCCATTAGATATATTTATTATTGAAATATCAACTTCCCTCAACCATAGGTGACCTAACCCATATTGGCTTTCCTTTTTAGACCCTTTGGTATTATTTCTTCCAAACACGCTTCAATTGTTCGGCTTTCCAATCTTTCGATTTCGAGCGTACTTGATGTTATTCTAGAAATGCGTCGTGAGCACTAAGTTTTTGTTTAATTATATTATAGTTTTTTGCGTTGTCCTATTATGTGTCTTTAGCTTCTGAGTTCCATGTAGTGATGTCGTGTACGATTTTTGCATAAAAACGATGTTCGTTTCGTCTTTACCTTCAGTTGATTTTAGGAAGGCGCATGTCTTATTTACGTTATTTGTGTTTGTTTGCGTATAGTGGTGTGCAACACATATTGTATTGTGATTTTGTTTTGTTTTTCTTTGTCTTGTTGCTATGTTGCCAGTTTCTCTGGATTATCCATTTCTTATTGCCTCTTCGGTATTCTCTGACGTTTATATAAGTTGAGGACACTGATGTATAATAGCTAATTAATGCCTACTATTGTTTTCTACAGAATCCAGTCTTCCATGTTAGAAATGGTTCTATTTCATCCACCATTCCAATTGAATTACCATCACAGCGTGCATCATTCTCATCATCTCGCCCATCAGACGTAGGTATTCAGCTGTCGGTGGTAAAAGAGGAGAATCCTGATAAGAGAAGTGATCAAGACAATGAGGCCTGGAAACTTGTGTATAAAGTCAGCGATTCTCCACCAATTATCTTGACAATAATGTTTGCGATGCAGGTAAGACCTATGACAGGAATCCATTCATGAAGATTGGTTGGTTGGTTTTATGGTGTCTAACGCCACTTTCAACAATATTTCAGCTATTTCGTGGGGGTCAGTTTTATTGTTGGAGGAAACTGGAGAAAACCACCGACCTGCCGCAAATCATTCAGTAAGGGAAATATGGTGGTTTATAAATGTCATTCACGATACTTGTAATTGTTCAATTTTAATTATAAAAATTAAAAGGGGGAAATTATTTTTGGGAGGGGGAATTGATAAATTGTTCCTTTAAAAGCATAACGAAAATAATATATGATAGAATCTGTTAATGACTTATTTATGATTTATACAACGCACACAATTTATACTTCATAAAAAGTAGTTGTATTCTGCATTATAATAATTCGCCTGACTTCTATGATTTGACAATGCAAGGTGTACACACTCCGAACAACTATTGCTTGTATAATGGTGTTTTCCACAGTTTTATCATTGGTATAATACTCTAAACTTATAACAGTTCCCTATAGCAAGCTTATCCTACTTAGAAACTCGTTGATATAAACGGTAGAACACTAAGAGACATCAACGTGTTGCTTTATTGTGCGCGTCAAAAATGTTTTGGGTTTATGGTATTAAAGCCACATTCAACAATATATCAGTTATATCGTGGTGGTCAGATTTATTGTTGGAGGAAACCAGAGTATCCGGAGAAAAGCATCGACATGTTGCTAGCCACTGCCAAGCTTTCTCATATAATGTTGTATCGAGTACACATCGCCATGAGCGGGGTTCGAACTAACAACTTTAGTGGTGATTGGCACTGATTGTGCAGAGGTAGTTGTAAATCCAACTACCATGCGATCACGACACGACGGTCCCTTAGAAAATGTAATGTGACCCGAATGGTCATTTATGTATATCTTTATAATGACGATTCGGTATATCAGTTGATATCTAAAATACTCAGGCAAACGATGTGATTTGATTTGATTTTTGGTGTTTAACGCCACTTTCAGCAACAGTATTCAGGCAAACGAAATTAGTAATATAATGTATGATATCATGCATAGGGTCTTTGGTTTTCTTGCTCCCAAAGATTTTCCAATTATTTAGCTTTCACATATTTTGGCTTTGAGCGTACCTGATGAAGGTTATACCTTACTCTTATATTTTGTTAATACTTGTTTATTGTTGTTTGATGATGAAGAATTACTTCGCGCGTAGCATTTGCTTTTTTATTTACTTCATAAAGTTATCATTTTATTATATTATCTAAACATCCCAGTATTTCACAGGTTTCTGTTGAATGAAGATGTTATGTTTTACCTGGGGTCCAGTTTTCTATCAGATAATGTTAATGTTATTGACTGTCACATTTTGTTTGTCCTTTCATTAAGCATTCATCTATATTACGTACTTTTCAAATTTCGTGGTTCAAAATACTATTAAGTGTCATAGCGCATGATATTAGATACTAGTAATATAATGTGAGCCCATATGGACCGAAGAAAACAGAATAAGAAACTACGTTTCTCCACAGTTTTTAACCATTTTCAATATCAGCACAGAATGTTTTAAATCTGTACGACATTTTTTTCCGCTCTTGGTAATTCGTAGGTAGCAAAAATGGATACAAATGTTCTTGCTATTACAGTTCACACGTTACCGACTAAAATCCAGTCCTCCACCTCCATGTTTCTTGTTGACCCTGTTTACCTCCACTTGTTTATAGGAGGGGCCATTTACGTTACTTGTGTTTTTCTTACGCATAGTGGTGTCCAACACATATTGTGTTGTGCTCTTTGTTTGATGGTCTTCGTATTGTGTACCTTTATATTGCCAGTTTCTCTAGATTGTCCATTTTTTATAGCCCTTTCGATATTCTCCAACGTTTATTTACCAGTAACTGTGGCTGTTATCACTGATAATCATAGTTTATTCAAGTTAACAAGCATACGTACAAAATACCTATATCGAAAGTTTATTTAGGTGCTCATAAATCCAACTACCATACGATCACGACACGACGATCTCTTAGAAAATATAATGTAACTCGAATGGCCCTTTTATGTATATCTATATAATGACGATTTTGTGCATCAGTTGATATCTAAAAGTATCAGGCAAACACAATTAGTGCTATAATGTAAGATATCCTGTATAAGACCTTTTGGTTTTCTTGCTCCCAAAGATTTTCAAATTATTTGGCTTTCACATGTTTTGTTTTTGAGCGTACGTGTTGATGATTCTTCCAGAAACCTACTGTTTTATTTATTTACACCTTACTCTTATATTTGGTTAATACTTGTTTACCGTTGTTTGATGATGAAGAATTACTTCGCGCGTAGCATATGCTTTTTTATTTACTTCATTAAAAGTACCTGATGTTATCATTTTATTATATTATCTAAACATCCCAGTATTTCACGGGTTTCTGTTGAATGAAGTTGTTATGTTTTACCTGAGGTCCAGTTTTCTATCAGATAATGTTAATGTTATTAACTGTCACATTTTGTTTGTCCTTTCATTAAGCATTCATTTCTATTACGTACTTTTCAAATTTCGTGGTTTAGAATACTATTAAGTGTCATAGCGTATGATATTAGATACTTGTAATATAATATGAGCCCGTATGGACCGAAGAAAACAGAATAAGAAACTACGTTTCTCCACAGTTTTTTAACCATTTTCAATATCATTGCAGAATGTTCAAAGCCTGTACGACATACTTGTACGAAACTTATTAATTCTTAGGTAGCAAAAAAAGTGATACACCTTCCCTACAAATATCCAGTCCTTCCTCTCCATGTTTCTTGTTGACACTGTTTACCTCCAGTTGTTTGCAGGAGGCCTCGTGTCGTATTTACGTTATTTGTGTTTGTTTTCGTAAAATTATGTGCAACAAATATTGTGTTGTGTTGTAGGAGGGCTCATGTCGTATTTACGCTATTTGTATTTGTTTTCGTAAAATTATGTGCAACAAATATTGTGTTGTGTTGTAGGAGGGCTCATGTCGTATTTACGTTATTTGTGTTTGTTTTCGTAAAATTATGTGCAACAAATATTGTGTTGTATTGTAGGAGGGCTCATGTCGTATTTACGTTATTTGTGTTTGTTTTCGTAAAATGGTGTCCAACACATAGTGTGTTTTGGCTTTGTTTGTCTTCGTCTTGTGTACACTATGTTGCCAGTTTCTCTGGATTGTCCATTTTTGATTGCCCCTTCGTCTTGTGTACACTATGTAGCCAGTTTCTCTGGATTGTCCATTTTTGATTGCCCCTTCGTCTTGTGTATCCTATGTTTCCAGTTTCTCTGGATTGTCCAATTTTGATCGCCCCTTCGGTATTCTTTAACGTGTATTTACCTGTAACTGTAGCTGTTATCAATGACATTCATAGTTTACCCAAATTTAAAAAGCATTCGTACAAAAGACGTTATATCGGAAGTATATTTATGTGCTCGTAATTCTTTCTTAAATTCT
The DNA here is from genome assembly GCA_002080005.1 of Gigantidas platifrons. Classification (NCBI taxonomy): domain Eukaryota; kingdom Metazoa; phylum Mollusca; class Bivalvia; order Mytilida; family Modiolidae; genus Gigantidas; species Gigantidas platifrons. The sequence continues at coordinate 201,188 of MJUT01001324.1, read as the reverse complement.
TTGACCCCAAAGAACCCAACAACTGGCGTCATTAAAGTGTTATTTCTAAAATCTTCTGTCTGACAGAACAACCTTGGCAATTCTGCAGTAGTTTCAACAACCACGATACCATTTTCTATTTAAATTGATAGACCGATTGAAAAATCATACAGATGGAACAAACAGTTAGTCCTTTCCTCATTCATGACTTATCACTGCGTTTGTAACTAGATTAACACGACGGATGGAACTAGCGGGACAGGAACTGCCAACCCTTCCGGTTTTAGTGGGGTTCGTGTTACTCGATCTTTAGTTTTATGTGTATGACTTGTAGAACGTTGTTTGTCCTTTTGTCTTTTTTCTTTTGGCCATTATGTTGTCTGTTCCTCTTCGATATGCGGATTTTGATTATCCCTTTGGCATCTTCAAACTCTTCTTATATTTCGCGTTTGGCACAGCTTGTCAATTATAAGAAATGGAAAATATTTCACCCCTAACTTTATTGCACGTCTTTGTACACAGAAAATACATATATATGTTACTCTAAACTTAGAAATGCAAATTACAATGATATATCCACCTCGTGGATATAACTTTTATATAAATACTGATGAGGAAGAACAGCTGCTAACCAAGATTTCTTATACATTTAGCCAACTAAATTTTCGCATAGCAAACATTCCCTTTGTTGAAAAGATACAGTCATCCAAATAAAGTGTTTTATGTCCTAAATGATGCTCTATTTGAGAGCATGTTCTTCATTACATGACATGTATTTCAATTCAGGATGCCACATCTGTACTGACAATTATATAATCATGATTGAAGAAGACAACAATATGAATTTCGCCTCTGTATGTTTGTTTCTTTATTTGTTTCTTTTTTTTGGGGGGGGGGTAATTTTTGTGGTTTTTTCTTTAATTTTAGTTGCTGTTTGTTTGTTGATTGTTTGTGTTTTTGTACTGTTGTTGCTTAGTATCCTCATGCTCCCTATACTGTAAATTGTCTTCTAACTAAGGTAGTTTATGTTCGCTTCATTGTGGCATGTTTTATTCAGTTTGTGTCATTTTCGAAAACAGGGTTCCACTTGTATATCCTAACTATTGAGATTTACATAAACAAGTTACAAGTCCAGACTTATTATTTTTTTTTAATTCGTTTTAGCTACATTTTAGTATTTTATATGACTAAGTTTCTAGAAGCAACACTTATTAGATCTTTACATTATCACAGTAATTTCCTATGAGTAATTCCCATCATATAACATAAAGCCATATTTTTTCCTACAAAATAATATTTGGAACTCGACCAATTACAATGTATCATGCCTTTTTATTGATTTTTTGTTGTTGCTTATATTGTGATTGTTATATTTATTTTTTCAGCAAGTTCTGATGTCACTTCCTGGTTGTGTTGTAACAGCAGTGTTAGTATCTGGATCTGTGTGTGGAGAATATGATGAGGTTCTGAAAGCTAAATTGTTAGCAACGACTATATTCCTCTCTGGAATTACAACGTTTCTGCAGGTCACATTCGGTGTCAGGTATTGTAAAATTAATTTCCAATTCTGTTAAAGGAATACTAAACACTATTTTGATATAGAATAAAAAGAAAAAAAAGATACCAAAGTGGTAATCAGAGGCCGTAAGTCGAAGACGGATAGACAACACAATAGCCAAATGAAAACGAACAAACAATTACCCACAAAATAAACATCACATATAAAGCTAACCATTCCGCAACAGGAACTTCACTCAAAACACGGGGAGACTCAGATGGTCCGGAAAAGGAGGCAGTCCCTGCTCTATTAATGACACCCATCGCGTTATTTTTGTATATGATGTTCTGCTATTGTGCAATTCTCGATTCGGTCATTATCCACATCTCATCTATCCAAATGAGCTTGATGTAAATGATACTACAGCCACTCAAGAGTCTCTTTCTTACCTTGAAATCTACAACGAGAGGAAGATTTAAAACCAAAATTCTACAACAAATATGATGACTTCACTTTTCCAATAGTCAACCTCCCATACATCAGTAGCAATATTCTATCGGCACCGTCGTATGGAGTTTACATTTCATAACTCACATGTTGTTCAAGGGCTTGTGCACAATACATGGATTTCTGGTCATAGATTAGCTGAAGACACAAAAGCTACTCAAACAAGAGTGCGTTGCTCCTATGTTGAAGTATCACTACAAAAGCTAAATGGTCGTCATTACGAACTGGTGGACGGTTTCGAATGGCCTTTCCTCTAACTGCTTGTCCTTCGGAAATTTCCCTTTGGTCTTAGATGGTACGTGTTGCTCATTATTTTATTTCCGGTAGTGTTTTGTCGAACATTGTTGACCTTTTCGTCTTTTTTCTTTAACAATTATATTGTCTATCCTTCGTCGAATTACGTCTTCTGATTACGCCTTTAATATTTTCAAACTTTTCAGAAATACACTACGCACCATTAGCATTTATAACATTCAATTCTCCCTATCGTACTAATATTGCCCGCTTAGATCTTTCTAACGCCACCTTAAACTGCCTTTTAGTTATACCGCTGTGGTCACATAGAGCAGACCGCCAACTAATCTCAAGTATCTAATCAACTTTATTATAACATGCTATACCGTCTGATTACCGTATTCCATGCACTAATACTACTTCTTTATACATAAATATATATAAAACAAAGGTGGAATCAGTAAGAGAGAATGGGCGTCATGGTCGTGATCGTATCGTAGTTGAATTTACAACTACCTGTGCAACCAGTGCCTATCACCGCTAAAGTGATTAGTTCGAACCCCGTTCATGGCGAGGTGTACTCGATACAACAGTATGTGATAAATTTGTCAGGGACTTGCGACATGTCGGTGATTTTCTCCGGATACTTCGGTTTTCTCCACCAATAAAACTGACCGTCACAATTTAACTGGAGCGCGTTGAAAGTGGCGTTAAACACCATAGACCTAATCCAATAAGATAGAATAGTAATAAAACAATCATCCGGATATATTAAAACAACAGAATAGCACAAACGGATGGACAGCAGCATTACTTGTAAATAAAAAATGAAAAATAAAGTTGGAAAAACCTACCGATTAATACAGTATTACAAGAAAATTACGCATTGCATATGAGTGACATACCTGACATTGTTGTTGACAAGACAATGTAGGAGGACAATAACCAAGCTTTTTTTATTGCGCTTGTAGAATTTTTGTTTTGATAAGATAAGATTTTTTTTTTAATACTAGTAGTAGGATTTTTACGTCTCACAGATATGTGTATAGTTTTCATACTTACAGATTACCAGTTTTTCAAGGCCCTACTCCAGCTTACATTATTCCTATCCTTGCCCTAGCTTCACTACCAGAATGGAAATGTCCAGATGATGTAGTGCGACAAAATACAACAGGTATGACAACATTATGAAGCAGGAGAATGATACCTCCTTATATCAGTTTTGTTGTACAGTAATACCTGTCTAATCAAACATACCTTTTTAGATTAGAATAGACAGATGTTCGAATACGACAGGTGTTCGGATAAAACAGGCTGCATTTGTAAGATTACATATATTGGTACTACATTTGCAGTTTAACCAGGATTTCGGCTTTCACGAGGAGTTCGGTAAACACGTTTTATTGTATTCATCATACATGTTCAATGTGTATACCTAAAGTCTCGTACATTCTCGGAAATTAACTTCATGTAAAAATGTCTGGTGTCATGACATAATATATGCTCATTCTACTACATCACATTGGCGTAACTTGACTTTTCTTGGTAAATTTACTAATACAGTGTAAGGAGGATAGTCTTATTGCAACTTCAGCTGTAAATCATGACATTTACCTGACCAAATATCAACCTTATGAATTTATTTCGTTTCTTGGTGACGGTAATCCACTGTTCCATTGCCTTAATTGTAGTCCAATGTTCGCTTGTTAACATTATACTGAATAACTTCTCCAGAGATACGAGATGATTCCAAGACTGCAAAAGTGCATGACTGATCTATGAATTAGTTTCGATATTGTTTTGCATTTCATCCCTGTTTGAAGCTTAATATTTCGGTATTATTCTTGGCTTTTTATAATCAAATAGCTGTGAAGTTTTTCATATGGAACGCGTTCACTCATAAACCTAAGCAAACACACGCAATTTATGATTATCTACAGATTTTCCCATTTGTTCTGTTTATAAATACAACGAGAACAGAGAGTATTCAATTCAAAAGATATTTCATGCATATACAATATATACAATGTACTTTGTCGGAAAATATGTTTTACGGGCTTTCGAAACAGGTAGAAAACAAGTCTTTTTTTGCAGCGAGTGCAAATAAATAGTATTTTAACAAGTAACAATGTACGTATATTGTGTTTATCATTCAATGTAAAAAAAAAAAAAAAAAAATCCAAATATTACTGAAAAGAGCAGAGAGAACCAAGCGTTTTTTCAGTCGTCTTCAAGGATATCCTCTTTCCTGTATGCTCTATGTTGTTATCGTTTATTACCGTTGACTTATATTAAAGAGATACCAAGAGATTGATTTTTGCATACTAAGACATAGTATACATATTCGTATACCTTTATTTACAGTAAATGTAAATGAATGCAGGTTAAATAACAGTAACACATGTTCTATGTTTGTAGAGAGATTCTTCACAATGGGCAATGAAACATTCGACCTTACAGTATTACAAAACACCTATATATATCCAAGATTACAGTTGGTAAGTTTCACCATACAATATTATTGGCATTAAACCTTTCTCAACAGTAAATAAAAATATGCCATTGACATATGTATATAGGCAGATATGTGATTGCAACAATTATATAGTTTGGTTTAGTTTATGGCGTTTAATGCCACTTTCAACAATATTTCAGATATATCACGGCGTCAGTTTTATTGGTGGAGGCAACTGGAATACCTGTCGCAAGTCACTGGCAAGCTTTAGCACATAATGTTGCATTGAGTACACCTCGCCTGATTGGGATTCGAACTTACAACTTAGTGGTGACATGCATCTGCTTGCACGGGTAGTTGTAAATCCAACTACCATACGATCACGGCCACGACGGCCCCTATTAACATTGGTATTATATATATTCACTACAGAGGTTACAACCTCGTCTATGGGTTAAATCGGCAGACCATATGAGTTAACACTGTTTACGGCTTAATTACCTAATGGCGGATAGGTATATTTTCTATTAGGAATATTTATGATTAGGTTATAAATGTTAGAGAATACCAAAGGGGCAATCAAAAATCGACAATCCAGAGAAACTGGCAAAATAGGATACACAAAACTAAAACACAACACAGTATGTATTAGATATCACTATACGTAAGAAAACGCATATAAACCATAAATAAGACATGAAACCTCCTACAAACTGGAGGTAAAGACGAACCGAACTTCGTTTTGTAACGATATCGTATCAGATACAACAACACGGAACTTAAAGAACTCCGGTTTCCTTCACCAATAAAACTGACAGCCATGATATAACTGAAATATTGTTGAAAGTGTCGTTTAACACCACAAACCAAACCTATAACAGACCCATCTGTAAAATAGGAGGTATAGTTTCTACTCGAAATTTTCGAATTTGTCTGGGGTTTGCTCTATTGTCCGTGGGTGTTTGTTTTTTCTCGAACATGTGTGTAAGATATCAAAAGAGATCAGCGCGGCATTCATAACAGTATTATATAACTCCAATATTATATATAGTACATACAGTTACTTATATCTTACAACTTTCAGCTGCAAGGAAGCCTAGTTTTTGCCGGATTATTTCATATGCTGATTGGAATGACAGGATTAGTGGGATTGTTGCTACGATTTATAGGTCCAATAACTGTGATTCCTACTCTGCTACTGCTGGGAATAGAATTCTACAGCATTGTGACAGACCTTTGTGATGCTCACTGGGGGATATCAGCTATGTAGGTATTGTTTATTCCATTGACTATGAAAACTTATAAGAATATATGAATTCTACAGCATTGTGACAGACCTTTGTGATGCTCATTGGGGGATATCAGCTATGTAGGTATTGTTTATTCCATTGACTATGAAAACTTATAAGAATATATAAACCATTACTGGACAATGAATACGTCATGTTCCAGTGCCTCTACATATATTAAGACCCCCCATATTGACTAAGATGCGAGAATGCTTGTAATTTGCAAGAGTGGAATAAGTAATTCAGGTACTGTGTATTGCAACTTCATTTTTATTCGTTCAAGAAATGAGACTTTAATAAAATAAATATTGATATATATTGACATTCAACATCAAATTTCGTGGTTTTCGTAGGTACCATCAAACCACAAACCTCATTGCACCGCGTATGTCAAATATTAACAACAAGATACATTATTAGGAGTTTAGGATTAGGTCTGTATTTAATGCCAATTTCAACAATATTTCAGTTGTATCGTGGCCGTCAGTTTTAATGGTGGAGAAAACCGGAGGAACCTGAGATAACCACCGACCTGTTGCAAGTCACTTACAAACTTTATCACATAACGTTGTACACCTCGCCCTGATCGAGATTCGAACTCGCAACATCAATGGTGATAGGCACTATTTGCATAGGTAGTTGTAAATCCAATTACCATACGATCACGGCCATGACGGCCCCTTCATGCGACTACAACCATAACGCCTCAATTATTAGTCTGTATAAAAAAAAATGAACAAAATGTCCACGAACATCTCCTTTTCCGCCACTCCACGAAAATTGATACCAACGAACATAGGTGCCACCACAGTATAAGTACATGAATGTTCATAAAGCATTTTACATTCTTCTTGCGAGGGGTTTAGACATTTTATCTACTATTCTCTACGTTAAATCTGACAATGAATGGGATGTCAGGTGCGAATGTTCAGCTTGGTTTTTAAGACAAGTATAACACAGAACACGCAAGTCAAAAGTCAGATGGCCTTATACCAGTGAAAATGAAAACAGGTTGGGAAACTACATCAAACATATACGTGATGTTGAAACAGATTAAATAGAGGTAACTAATTACAATTACAATGGGGAATGTGCAAGCATGCAATTCATATGGGTACCAACGTGCTGACTACGACAGGTAATTAATCTAACAACCATTTTAAACTTTTATCTATTAAAATAATTTATTATTTTACAGAACAACAACTGTCGGCATTATATTAGCTGTATATCTGGGTGGTTGGGCCATGCCAATACCGGTATGGACCAGAGCAAAGGGATTGCATGTCATTAGATTTCCACTACAACAGGTTTTGGCTGTAAGTATACTATTGGTAAACAGAATATTGGTGTAACTATGGGGTTATCTACTTATGTAGAATGCAACAGCTGTTTCATATACATTGTAATTGGTTTCAACTTTACGTCCTGTTGGACAGTTGTCAAGGATACGTTGCTCACGTTACTTTCTGCAACCTTTTTTTTAAGTTTACAGTACAAGGGTGTCACCATTTTGTTTTGCATTATATGTTAAAAATCTGTTCTGACACAGCAGTTTGTTGCTTACATTACTTTGCTACAATTTTTTTTCTATGTGTACAGTACAAGGGTGTCACCACTGTTTTGCATTAAAGGTTAAGCATCTGTTCTGATACAGCAGTTTGTCTTTGAAACAATCAATAAATATGATGTATATTAGGGGTCACTAAGGATCTCACTGATTACATATTCACGTTCAAGATTTGTCAAGTCCAATTAACAATAAATTAATCTGTATATACCAGACGCATCATAATGATTCTTAAACAGGATATTTTTCGTATTGCGGAAGTCATTTTAGTATTATTACTAAACTTATTTTTGTTGTTATAAGTTGACATGTTCAAACCCTAAATATATACGGTAAAGTATAACACGGAATAACATGTGGAAACTAGTGAGCGAGTAATTGTTGCTTAACACCAAGACAGTTGCATTCGATGAGATGATAATGATATCCTCTTTTATAAACCGATGTTGTTCTTACTCCTTAATGCTGCTTGCCTAACGGATAGGCAGTAAATACCACTTTTGTGTTTGGTTGGACCCGACCCGGCCGTCTACTGCAAACGACGCGAGCACTCTCACCATTACACCACCGATGCAGTCTGTTGACATTATTATATATTATATGTGGATTATTTGTAGCGAGAGGACAGTCCATAAGTTGTGATAACTTTTTGTTCAATCCCATTGCTGTTTTATTTGCAATAAAATAATACTAAACTTGTGGAAAGGACAAATTGAGATAAGTGTATCTTTGTTTTGTTTGCATCGACACGAACTATGTGTGTAGAACACATTTTTTTTTTATAATAATATGATTGTCTGTGTTTTCAATTATTTGAAGAAAAAAAAAATATATAAAAGGAGGATTATAATATTTTGAATAACATTTGTTCTTGGCCATTACATTTGTAGATCCTAATTTCTATGATCGTTGGATGGACGGTCTCTGGTATTATGACGAGTGTTGGGGCTCTGTCTAACGATCCCAATAGTGAGGAGTATAAAGCACGTGCTGATTATGGTATTGACACAATCGACAAAGCATCATGGCTATATGTGCCCCATCCAGGTATACATACAACTAATCAGGAAAAGTTTGAAGATACCAAAGGTGTAATCAGAATCCGTAAATCGAAGGACAGACAACACTATGACCAAAAGAAAAAGAACAAAAGGACAAACACCGATCTAGAAAACATTGCATAGAAAACTAAAGATCGAGCAACACGAAGTTCACTAAAAACCGAGGGTACACTCATGTGCTCCGGAAGGTGAAGCCGTTCCTGATCTATATGTAGCACCAGTCGTGATATTATTATTTTTTAATATGCAGTCGCAGATGGACTATTTTTAACATTCAGCAAATATTTGAAATAAGAGTTAAGGGAAGCAAGACAGTTTTATATTGCATGCAAGTAGTTAACAGGCCATGCCTTGATTAATAAAGAGCATCATAGAACAAACAATTACATTATATAAAATGTTTTACAATAACAAAACTGTAATGGAACATATAGTGGAATAGTATAATATTGGATAGTATCCTATGTTCATTTACATCCATGTCTTTCCTTACTAATATACATTTGTTGTAGGTCAGTTTGGACGAATTGATTTCAATGGTGGAGTTTTTGTAGCATTTATGACTGCTACTCTAACATCTGTTATAGACTCGATAGCAGATTACTACGCATGTGCTAAAATGTCACACGTGCCCCCTCCGCCATTACACGCGGTAAATCGTGGAATAGCTTGTGAAGGCATGATGAGTATGATAGCTGGATTCTTTGGAGCAGGACATGCTACAACTACATATGGTGGTAATATAGGTACTATTGGCATGACAAAAGTAAGTACGATATCTTATGTTTTGTAAGTAAGGTATATATAATATGTTATGTTTGTAAATAAATACAATATGTTATTTTTTGTAGATAAATGCTATATCTTATGTTTGTAAGTAAGGTAAATACAATATGCTATGTTTGTAGGTAAATGCATTATGTTATGTTTGTAGGTAAATACAATATCTTATCTTGTAGGTAAATACAATATTTGATGTTTGTAAGCAAATAAAATATTTGATGTTTGTAAGTAAATACAATATTTTATGTTTGTTGGTAAATACAATATTTTATCTTTGCATGTAAGGTAAATACAATATCTTGTTGTTGGTAAGCACATTATTCTAGGTATATCTGCGAAAATATATTACTCATCTTTAAGTAAGAATAGCTTGAAGCTTGAAGGTACCAAAGGTGGGAATTCAGAGGCCCTAAATCAAAGAATTGCATAGGATAACAGAAAGAGGACAAAAAGAAAAACACTGGTTCACAAAACTCAATTAAAAAACTGACGATTGAGTAACACGAACCCCATACAAATACAAAGGTGAACGCATGTGTTCTGGAATGGTAAGCAGTTCCTGCTCCACTAGTCGTCACCTGTGTGTTAGTCTTATTAAGAATCAGGTGGTAAGTAATGAAGAAAGTAGGTTTGGTTTAAGTTTATAGTGTTTAGGGCGACTTTCAACAATAGTTCAGTTATATCGTGGTATCTGTATCTGTATAAAGTACGTCGATGGATCCACTTCTGGATTTTACTTCGACGGTGTGGGGTGCGCTATGCGACTTAATAAGAATGTTGAAGGGCAGTTTTGAAGCTCTCCAAACTGGACTGGTTTACTGTGTTGTCGTCAAGATGGTTCCAGTCTAATACTGTCTTTATGAAGAAAGAGTTTTTGAATGGTTCAGTGTTCGCTCTTTGGTATACTAGTCCCTTAGTGTTTCTGATGACACTATTTTCTATTACATTTTGTGATATACAGTCAGGATATTGTCTAGTTTTTATTAATCTTTTTGGTCTGGTTTTGGTTACAAATTCAGAGGGAGAAATTGCCGGTACCAAGCCCTCAACCACTTTGAACATAAATATTAGTCGTTGGGCTGTTCTTCTTTTTTCTAGTGTTGGTAGTTCTAGATCTATGAGCATTTTAAATTTGGTTATACAGCCTGGTTCTCTTGTTTTGTAGTCACTTGTGATGAACCTGGCTGCTTGATGTTGTATGCGCTCTAGCCTATCAACGTCTGTTTTGAGATATGGGTCCCAAATTATACTTCCATAGT